>CM076584.1:1189683821-1189987723 GCA_034641835.2 Pinus albicaulis | reverse complement strand
TATATATGTTGTAACCAGCTCCAAAAAGAGAAGAAAGAGATATAAACGCCTTAGAAATGAGCCACTTCGAGGGGGAAACCTCCAATACATTACATAAATGAACAATTCTTGGATGATACAAATGAACAAAACCTCCTTCTATATATAGGAGTCCATGGGGCCACAATATAATCCTAGTGGGGCCACAACGTAATCCTAGCCGACCTAACAATAATAATGTAAGGGCACAATAATAAAAATATGGGAGTTACAGGGGTACAACAATAACAATAAGGGGGGCTACACTAACATAATAATGGACTACACTATTAATATAGGGACTTAACATGCCCCTCTCCTTCAAACAAGTGTTGTCCTCAATGCTTGATTATTTCTTGATGCTTCTGTATAAAATTCTCTTCCTCCCATGTGAAATCTTCTACAAGAAAGTTCTTCCACTTGCTGAGATACTCTGAAATTGATCGTACTTGTCGAGTTCTTGTTTTTATGACTGCTTCATAACTTCTTTCGATGTGATGTTGATCTTCCTGTTGTTTCATTAGATTCTGCACCAAAGTTGGGTTATCCTTTGAGAGTTGGAGAACTTGTTGTTGATGCTCGATGTGATCTTCCACTAATTTATCATCCATATTTACTATTATTTGATCCTTCAAACCATCCAACTTCACTTCCACACCTTTCTTCAAAACTTCCATTTCATTTTTTGCTGCTCTTTGCGAGAGTGAAATTTGTTGCACTTGTTCTTGTAATTTTGATAGATCATGTTGCAATTCTTCATCTTCATGAGTCATGGTAGAGCCCTCTGAAGGCTTGATGGGTTTTGAATTCTTTTTAGGGGCCATTTTAGAATTCAATATTGATATCTATTCTACAATATGCCCTTGGAATCAATTCAACTTGATTCTTCAAACAAGACTTATGCAATTCGGGAAAAAAAAATACACACCTTTTACTAGCTTTTAGGAGCTCGATATTGAAATTGAATTATCTCTGTAGTTGAAAATCTTCGATATCTGAAATTCAGCCCTGTAGTAGATCTCTGAAGCTTCTTTCAAATGCCACAGGTCTGACCTGATTTGGATTCTCCAAGACAAAGTTGTGTCCAATCTCCTACAATGACCTAATTCTGGACTGGTTTAGTAGAGCGAACTTGTACGACTTGCCACGTGTCACTGTTTTGTCCTTTGTCTCTGAAATTGATAGCCAAAAAACTTCAGTCTGTGTACTTGCGACCAATTTTTACGGCACTTCAATCCAATGCTCAGAGAGAGAGTTATTGAAGTTTTCCCACGATCACCTCTTTGAGATGAAATTCAGGAGCCTGAAAAAGCACTACCTTCCACAGATCATATCTCCAAAAATATTGCGAACCAAGCTCTGAAATTTTTTGACGAATTTCCTCAGGATTTCAGCTTCGCACCATATGAATTTCAGACTCTGAAACTTCGTAAAAAAAAATTTATAGCGCAATTTCCACGATGACCTGTTTATGAGCCTGAAAAAATACCTAACTTCCACAGATGATATCTCCTCAAATATTGCGAACCAAGATCTGAAATTTTTAGACAACCTTCCTCAAGATTTCAGCTTCGCACCCTAGAAATTTCAGCTTCTGAAGCTTCGTAGAAAAAAGTTATAGCGAAAATTCCACGATGACCTGTTTGGAGCAGCGAAACCCTAGAATCCCAAAGCTTTGATACCAAATGTTGTGTAACCAGCTTCAAAAATAGAAGAAAAGAGATATAAACGCCTTAGAAATAAGCCACTTCGAGGGGGCAACCTCCAATACATTACATAAATGCACAATTCTTGGATGATACAAATGAACAAACCCTCCTTCTATATATAGGAGTCCATGGGGCCACAATATAATTCTAGTGGGGCCACAATGTAATCCTAGCCGACCTAACAATAATAATGTAAGGGCACAATAATAACAATATGGGGGTTACAGGGGTACAATAATAACAATAAGGGGGGCTACACTAACATAATAAGGGGCTTACACTATTAATATAGGGACTTAACAATATATATATATAGTTGTAAAGTAAATATAATATAACTATGTATATAGTTATATATATGTTAGTTATGTTATATATAACTTTATGTTTTGTATATATGTGTAGTTAATAAAATTTAATAAAAACAAAATATTGTTTTGAACTTTTAATTTAGTTAAAATATTTTATTCAAGTACAATTAGTTTTATGAAAAAAATTATTATTTATATTAAGTATGAGGGGTTTCCGTAGTGCATTATATTAGATATCATTTTTGGGATTCAACTGCATTAATTTAGTCATTCATCTATGACCATTTCCATGAGAGGTAGTCATAACTGACTAATTTCTCATGATTTGAATAGTCCACTTAACGCTCATTGCATCGGGTGATGATCACAGGGGTGAAGAAATGGGATTGAAACTAGTGAAATGAATCACATAGCGTCAATCATCACCGGGCTTGCAGCCGCAATGTGACTTCCCAGAGGTCGTTCCATCCTGCATTCTCCGTTTCAAGCTGCCATGGAACGCAGAGTTTTCCCCACACCGCTTAGTTTAAGCCAATTTTATTGGAGAAGCAACTATTGTGCCTCATGAACCATTCAAGAAGAGATCCCTTTACTCTTAGTATTTTAAGTATGAGGGGTTTCCGTAGTGCATTATACTAGATATCATTTTTGGGATTCAACTGCATTAATTTAGTCATTCATTTTTGGGATTCAACTGCGTTAAGCGCACTTGAGCTAGAGGAGTTCTGGGATGGGTGACCTCCCGCGAAGTCCTGGTTACCGGGTGCAAGCCCCAGAAGTGATGATTGACGCCATGTGATTCATTTCACTAGTTTCAATCCCACTTCTTCACCCCTGTGAGCATCACCCAATGCAATGAGTGCTAAGTGGACTATTCAAAAATCATGAGAAATTAGTCAGTTACGACTACCTCTCATGGAAATGGTCATAGATGAACGACTAAATTAACGCAGTTGAATCCCAAAAATGATATCTAATATAATGCACTGCGTAAACCCCTCATACTTAAAATACTAAGAGTAAAGGGATCTCTTCTCGAATGGTTCATGAGGCACAATAGTTGCTAAGGTTTTGCAAATGGGGTAGCAAGCTAAGTGGGCTTGATTGTGGGGAAAACTCCACAGTTAAGCGCGCTTGAGCCAGAGGAGTTCTGGGATGGGTGACCTCTCGGGAAGTCCTGGTTACCGGGTGCAAGCCCTGGAAGTGATGATTGACGCTATGTGATTCATTTCACTAGTTTCAATCCCACTTCTTCACCCCTGTGAGCATCACCCGATGCAATGAGTGCTAAGTGGACTATTCAAAAATCATGAGAAATTAGTCAGTTACGACTACCTCTCATGGAAATGGTCATAGATGAATGACTAAATTAACGCAGTTGAATCCCAAAAATGATATCTAATATTGTTTATATTATCAAAAATATAAATTTATTTAAATTCAAAATAAAAATGAAATCCAATTTCTTATTTGATTTAATATATGTTCACCATGAGCAACCATATTCGTTGTGTCAATTTAAAGTTCCTAATTATTTATATATTGGAGTTCTATAATTTATTTATTTATTTTTGCATAATTCATTATTTCTTAATCTCATTATCTCTCATTCATTTTCCTAAAACTGATAGAATGTGTGGCGAATAGGTTTGTGGGTCTGCCCTCTAGTATGTCTCGATCAACTTGTTGATGTTATCCAACATTAGAGACAAACTACGACTAGTAGGTGAACTAGCAGAGATTTTATCTAGCTCTCATGTGATCCATGTTTGTTGGGACCTAACATCCTCAATTGTGATACTGTCTATAATGTCGTTCCATGAAGGGATCAACACTGCACTTTGATCCTCACATTCACCCTAGTGAGGGTCAACCAATTATAAACATTATATATATATATATATATATATATATATATATATATATATATATATATATATATAACAAACTAGAAGCATAATAAAATATACATTAAATTCAAACACATCAATTGAAGGTGATTTAGAAATTAGAGAAAATTTCAGGACATATGTAGGTTTTAACCCTGAACAGAAATTATCTACACACGAATCTTATAACAGAAAATAAACAATAGCGAGAGCATAAAACATAAAACAGATAAAAAACAAAGATTTTCCCCTGGATCCCAAATCGGGACGACCAGCTTGATTTTTCATTATATTCTTTTTAGTGTTACAACACATATATATACATGCCGAAGCATACATAAACCCCAATCCATTAACCCTGGAGTAGAACATAACCGTAGTTCCCTTGACCGGATCTACAAAATACCAGGGGCCGAAAACCATCGTACCCCAAAACCATGTGCAAACTCATGCACAAAACATGGGTGGGTCCACATATGAGTGGGACCGCATACCAAAAAAAATTTCGCCGGGGCGCTGCGCCTGGCGCAACATACAGCGCGTGGGGCTAGTCGTGGAAAGAATATAACACATACCCAACATTCTCCCACTTGTTGTTTTCTTTCCACAGGGGGCCACAGGAGAGCTTAGTCATTGGGCCAATTCTTCAAAACCCATTGTTTCTCTACACCAAGAGAACTTCTGAGTGCTCACAGACTTCGTTAATGCATCTGCAACATTCTTCAAAGTGTCCACCTTTACCAGCAACACCCTTTTAGCTTCAACCATATCTCTAACAAAGTGATATTGAGCATCAATGTGCTTTGTATTTGAATGATAAGCAGGGTTCTTAGCCAAGAAAATTGCACTTTGGCTATCACAGTCTATCCTTATAGCTTGCTGTACCAACCCCATACTAGAACACAATCTCTGCAACCAAACTGCTTCCTTGCTTGCATGAGTGGCTGCTATGTATTCTGCCTCTGTAGTTGAAAGAGCCACTACAAACTGTCTTTTACTCATCCAACTGACTGCGCCTCCAAATAGGCTAAACACATACCCACTTGTAGATCTTCTTTGGTCCAGATCTCCAACCCAGTCTGCATCAAAAAAACCATGAATGTCCAACATTCTTTCCAATCCTGGTCTTCCCTGGTAGCACAAGCCATAATCACTAGTGCCACGTAAATATCTAAAAACCCGCTTCACTGCTGTCCAATGCTCCTTCCCTGGGTTTGACATAAACCTGCTCAATACTCCCATTGCATGTGCAATGTCTGGTCTAGTACATACCATTGCATACATCAAGCTACCCACTGCACTTGCATATGGAACACGGGACATATACTCCTCTTCTTCTTGTGTCTTGGGACACTGTTCAGCAGATAGCTTTACACCTACAAGAATAGGAACATTCACCGGTTTACTATCCTGCATATTGAACCTCTGCAATATAGTCTCGACATACTTCCTCTGGTTTAACCAGAGCTTCCTCTTTGCCCGATCTTTCTTAATTTCCATGCCCAAAATATAGTTTGCAGCACCAAGATCCTTCATGTCGAATTTGGAGAACAGTTGGGTCTTCAAATCTTGGATAATTTCTTTGTCATTTCCAATCAACAACATATCATCCACATACAAGACCAAATAAATAATACGGTCACCAATTAATTTAAAATAAACACAGTGATCCTCCTTGCTTCTGGTGAAGCCAAGTCCCCGTATATAGGTATCAAATTTCTGATACCACATCCTTGGTGACTGTTTTAACCCATACAAAGACTTCTTCAACTTGCATACTAGTTCTTTCTTACCCTTCACCATAAAGCCTTCAGGTTGCTTCATGTAGATCTCCTCTTCTAGATCCCCGTGAAGAAATGTTGTCTTCACATCCATCTTTTCTATCTCAAAATCAAATGCCGCAACAACAGATAAAAGTAATCTAATAGAAGTAACCTTGGCAACAGGAGAAAAAAATATCACCAAAATCAATTTCCGGCACCTGGGAATAACCTTTTTCTACCAACCGAGCTTTGTATTTCTCCACCTTGCCTTCTACATTCATCTTCTTTTTAAACACCCATTTTCTCCCGATGGGCTTCCTTCCAGCTGGCAACTCCACCAGATCCCATGCCTCATTCTTGTGCAAGGATGCCATTTCATCAACCATGGCCTCCTTCCAGAGTTTTCCATCCTCTGAATCTATTGCCTCCCTGACAGTTCTGGGATCGTCATCAGTTATAGTTAAGGAAAAACCTGAACAGAAAGCAGATGGACTATACCTTTCTAGTTGCCTTCTTTCCCGAACTGATCTTCTCAAAGCTGGAGTTTGTGGCTCTTCCTCTTCTGAATCTTCTTCTGCTGTAGAGTCTGATTCATCCTCCTTTAGCTCAAACTCTATCTTCTCAAGTTCCTTTGGTATGATTTCATGTTTAACAACATCTTTCACCTCTCTAAACACCACATCTCGGCTGTACACAACCTTCCTTGTTTTCGGGTTCCAAAGCTTGTAACCTTTTAAACCATCCTTATACCCAATAAAGATGCACCTTTCAGATTTATTATCCAACTTGGTCCTTTTCTCCTTTGGAACATGTGCATATGCATCACATCCAAATACCCTTAGATGTGAAAGAGAGGGTTTCTTACTAGTCCATACCTCCTGTGGAGTCTTATCCTCCAACGCCGATGAAGGTGATCTGTTAACTAAGTAACATGCAGTCTCCACTGTCTCTGCCCAGAATTCTTGTCCTAACCTGGTACCACTGAGCATGCTTCTTGCCTTTTCCATCAGTGTTCTGTTCATTCTTTCCGCAACTCCATTTTGTTGAGGTGTGTATGGAGTATTCTTCTGCTGTGCTATACCACACTTCTTACAGAACTCTTCAAATTCCTTCTTGCAGAACTCCCCACCATTATCTGTCCTCAGCGCCTTTATCTTCTTCTCTGTCTGGTTTTCCACCAGAGCCTTAAATTCTTTAAATTTGTCAAAGACTTCAGATTTTTTCCTCAAGAAATATATCCATGTATTCCTTGAGAAGTCATCTATGAATGAAACATAGTACACAGACTTTCCCAGTGATGGAACTGACACAGGTCCAAACACATCACCGTGCACAAGTTCTAATATCTTGTTCGCCCTCTTAGCACCAGAAGGAAAACTCACCCGATTATACTTCCCATATACAAAATGTTCGCAGAAATCAAAATCTAGAGAGAAATTAGACATACCTTCTACCATACCATTTCTATGCTCTTTCCTAATAGTCCTCTAAGGATTCCCAGGTCCAAGGGTCATCCTAAAGATTTCCTCCTTTGTTTCTTTGGACCTACAGTAATCCATGTATTTATCATTGAAGTCTTGTTGCATTTGGGCATAGGTTGTAACAACCCAAAATTTAAATATATAGCTAATTAGATAATTTATGCAATTTATAATCAACACACATCTATTCAACTAATTAGCATAAAATTTCAAAAAGTATGAGTAGAGACAACTTACCTTTAGAGATGATATTCCTTACTTGTGATTTCAGAGTTGAATTCCATTTGAATCCTTCTAACTGTAACAAATTTTGGGGATGACTCTACACCCAACCATAGGCTCAGTTTCACATAATATTTTTACAACCGGCCACCCCCGCACCCTCAATCAACCTACTACTGACAAGGAATCCTTTGTCTCACAACACTTTTCTCCCAAGAGAATGGATGAAGGAATATTGATGAATCTCATTTTCCTCAATGTCTATTAAATAGACCAAACAATGGAAAGCGAACAACATGCACACATTCCCTATGTCAACATGCAACTTTATTTCTTTATTTTAAGTTTTACTTAATTTAATGTTTCTCTTAATTTAACTCTTTATTATTTTATTACATTTTTTTTTTTAAATTTAATTATTTTTACAATTTTTATAGTTTACATTTATATATTTTTATTTAGAACTCGAGTTTATTATTTAATATTTTATTTAGAACTACAATTTATTATTTACTAATTTATTTATTTATTATTATTATTCTCTTTATTATTTATTATGTATTTACTATTATTGACTTATTATTTATTTAATAATATTATATTATATTATTTATTATTTTTATTATTATTAGGGGACATTACATACTCCCCTCCTCTTTAAGGAACTGCGTCCCAAAGTCACGATGAATCATTCAAAATTTTATTTATTTGTATAATGTTCCTAATTAGCCCAAGCTAATTGGAACATTTCATTTTGTCTTAATTTTATGTCTTGATCAATAAAATGGAAAGAAGGACATGAAAAGCTCCTAAACTAAAGAATAAATCAGTGCCTATGTGAAAAGAGGCATGTTTGAGCTACTTGAATAAAACTTGCAGGTGTGAAAGGGGTGAAGACCACCAAAGGAGATCCTATTTGACCAAGTCAACTAGCGTTGTCTAGGTTCATTGAACTTCCTTGATGGACTGCGCAGTTCTAGAAGGGATCTCCAAGTGTGAAAGGGGCCAAAGAGATGAAGTGATTTAGGGTTTTCCAAGAAGCCCTAATGTTATAAAAAGAAAAGGAGGAGAAGGCCTGAAAAGAGGATTTGTTGATGTATTTTTATAAATATAGGTTGTGACAACTATACTTCTCTTGGTTGTTTAGCTAGAGAAGAAGGAGGATTTCACCTATTTCTAATCTGTATATTCATGAGTAGCTCTTGGAGAGATTATCTGAAATGAGCCACTGTCCGAAATTTTGGCCAAGCTTCATCTCCGTTAGCAGCTCCTGTTGAGGTTTGCAACTACTATGAGATTCGTCTGGTAGTGAATATGCGGAGATCTAGATGTTTTGAAGATTTCTCACCTGGGAAGATGTCTTGTGACCTGAGAGGATCCTGTTGTAGTTTTATTTAAGATATGTATATTTCATCCATTGTAACATTCATCTAAAGCTATAGTGTTGTTTCTCTAGTGAATTGCATTATTACATGTACTGCTTTTACTGCTAGTTGTATTTCGCTCATTGTACTTGCTTCTTGATGATTGAGGCTTGCCTCTCATCTTGAAGATTCATATTGTAGTTGCTGATATCTATTTTTTAGATCTGATATACTGTAATAATAATCATCTTCAGCAATTTCTAGAAGTTTCCTATAGTTTCATGTATTAAAAGTCAGATCTACATCTTCTTGTGCAATATCTTGTAAAAACCCCAAAGGGGACTTGGAGAGGAGGCTAAGTAGTTTCTAGATCTGGTATGGATCTGATGTTATAGCCATAGATATGCCATAGATCTGAAATCCATCATTTATCTGCTAAAGCACACTTAGAGGGACGCAGTCCATTCTTTTCTGCGATTTTATAAATTTGCAGGAGGTATTATTTTAATGGTTACATGTGTTTATGTGATTTCTTGTGTATTGGGATAATCTTTCATAATGCTGATATGATGTTCTGAGCTGGTCCCAGGCATATGGCCTGAGTCTAATTGATTCACAGGAAAAGCTAGCAATTTTGGTTTGCTAGGTTTCCTCACTGCAGCTGAGTTCCTTGGGCAGTTTTAGCTAGCCAGTAGCAAAGGAGATACATTTGAGTCCTTAAACTCATTTTTTTGAGCTGAAATTCATCATAAAAAGTCCCACATAGCCTAATATAGGGAGACAATCCCTTAACTACGTTATTATTGCACCCATGTTCTTATCGAGCATTCTGTGGGCCTCTTGTTGAATTTCCTGGAGTGGAAATCTTTGCTCCTTTGTCTCTTGTATGGTTTTGCTCCTCACTTCAGATTCCTTATTTTGATCTAAGGCCTAAGAATACCAAGGGCTGAAAAATCCATTTGGATTGTGTTATTCCCATCCTTGTTGTGTTTCACCAACTTTCTATAGACAGAGTCTGAAACGGGCCAGGTAGCCTCTGGATCTCACCCTCTCCTTAGAGGTGACACATCCAGTAAAATCCCCTTCAGTCTATCTATGGTTTAGAATTTCTGGTGCATTTCCATACTGCTATGAATACATAGGGGAATATCTCAATATATTCCCTATTGAGCCTATTTTTCCCCATTTGGAACATTACAGTGGTATCAGAGCATGATCTCTGGCCCAGCCTGTGAGATCAAGCTATCAGAGAAGTGTTGAAGAAGCAGAAAGAAGAAAGCATGGAGAGGATGATATTACTCTCATCTCTTTTCAGATATAAGAAGAACCTCTCCAAGGAGGTTGTGCAAGAAAAAGAAAGAAGAAGCAGTGAAGCTCCCAAGGAGTTTCAAGAAAGAGAAGATCTTCCAATCAGATCTGCAAGATCTGTGCATGAGGAACATCTAGAATCCTCATATTATGGATATGTTCACTCAGCCATATCATCATAGCCTCAAAATTTTGTTATTAACTCCTTCATGAAGAGGGAAAAAGAAGGAGTGAGTTTATCGGTTATACTGCTAAGGGTTAGATCTCCTTTGGGTGAAGGGTCCTCTTCTCAGGAGGGAAGCTGCAGTGAAACCTTTATGAGGTTTCAAGAGAAAGAAGAAGACATGGGGATCCCTCCTTCAATATAAGGCCAATATCTAAGGTCTCCTATTTAGGATGAGGCATGTTCCATCTCTGAAGAAAAGGCTAGGGGTGACAGTGCAAACATAGCAAGAGGACCTCTAGTACTTCATGAAGAAGAAGAAGGAGCAATTGCTCCAAGGAGAGAAGCTCTTGCATTTTTTCAAGGAGTTCCTAAGAATCTCACACATAGATATTATGGCACAATCCATGGGTAGCATATGCCACACTTATCAGATGGTGAGATCTTGAAGATTGCAGAAGACAGAGGGAAGGGCAAGCTTCAAATGGTGAGAAACATTTTCCCCTCTGTATTTCAGAAACATGTTGCACAAAGAAGGCTGAAAGATCAGTGCAAGCAAAGAAAGGATGTATTAGTCCCTACATCTTCTCATGATCTATGCCTTGATGTCTCCTTGCTTGAAGGAATTCCACCAAGGAGTTCCCATGATGAGCAGAAGAGAAAAGTGTTCCCTCAACCTTGTGCATCAATGTCATCTCTTCCCAAGGGGGAAACTATCACAGTGTTGATGAATTTGGGTAAGATGCATGCTTATGAGAATCACACTTCATTTCATGGTTGCATGTATTTTCTTACTTCATATTTACAGCCCATGACTCCCAAGAGGAGTGTTATACCATACAAGCTTCATGGCCAACTATGGGTCAATATTGTTCTCAAACATGGCCACTCCCTTGATGGGCTAAGGGAGATTCTACACCATGATGGGTGCTGTATTAAGGCACCAAATATAACCCTTACTTTCAGCCATGGTGAGATGAAGGGAGAAGCAAGTAAGTGGCTTGTGAACCACTTACAACATTCAGATTTGATGCAGGAAAGGGACAACGTGCACTGGTTCTTGTTGGGTGAGTTTAAACACTCCCAAATTTTTTTGATTTTCTTGCCACATTCCTTGTATCTCAAGAGGAGGCTACATAAGAAGAAGGCATGGGTGTTTGGGTTGACAAGGAAGAGGTATGGACATCACATGATAAGCTCCATGTCCATACAATTACTTTTGCCTACAATGTATGTACATGTGTTTTTGTTTAAGATGCATTTCAAAATCTTGTATGTACTTGGGCTTGGGAGAAATTTCAATATTATCATGGGTTGGCATAAGGGGAGTTGTTCATATCATGATATTGATGCCCCATGCATGAGAGAAGGGATGACATATTTGGTGAATGTGTTCTTGGTGGATGAGATCTCCCATATCTATTCATGCTTCAAGAGGAGGATAGAATACTGCATGATTGCTTCATTGTGTATCTTGTTTCTTTTTAGAAAGGGCCATGTATCAAAGTTATGTCATGAAGGAAGGTCCCTCACATGGAAGAACTTAGAGCATGACATGTGTTGTTTGAACCATATTCAGCCAACACCCATTATCCTCCACTATTCTCAAGCTTTGAAGAAGCTTGTTGCAGCAAGAAGGTGGTGGGATGACCACCTATTGTACTATTGTTTGGAGCAGCTTGGGGAGTGCTTTGAAAGAGAGTTACATAAAATTTTTCAAAGAGGCATGGGCCATGTAGAGATGGATCAGCAACATGACTCTTTGGGAGGGTTGAATCAGCCCACTCTTCCTTCTCTTGAGGAAGAAAATGGAACCATGCATCTCTCCCTTAGTTGGAGAAAGATTATTGGTGTAGAACATGATAATGTTACACATGTTTTTATTTCTGATCTCATGCACTATTACACCATTTTTTGCAGGAAAAAGTTCCAAGGAGAAATGATAAGATCATGTGAGCCTCTTGGCCAATATTGGCCTCCAAAATTTCTGATTTGAGCCACTCCCTTGAGAGGAAAAGGGGGATTTTTGTAGAAGAGAAGGGCGCTACCCCAAAGCACCAAACATGCATCACACTTTCAGCCATGATGATGTGGCATGGGAAAAAAGAATGTAGGATGGCACGTGCCTCATGTGAAGACCACTCTCCATGTATTGAATATTCCATATTCCAGAGAGAGCATGGGGCAAACCATGCTTGTTTCATATGATCTATTATACCCTTATGGGATGAGCTAATTGCATCTCATGAGAACATTGGAGGAGAAAGAAATGGATGGATTGGTGACCACTTGGCTTATGGAGGAAGCTTATCTTATGTTGGTGTCACCAAGGAGGAAATTTTGCAGCACGCACCTTGCAGTTGCTTGAGGGCAAGCAACAATTTTTGGAGGGGAGGACTGTAATGTTCCTAATTAGCCCAAGCCAATTGGAACATTTCATTTTGTCTTAATTTTATGTACTCATGAATAAAATAGAAAGGAGGACATGAAAAACTCCTAAAACTCAAGAATAAATCAGTGCCTATGAGAAAAGAGGCATATTTGAGCTACTTGAATAAAACTTGTAGGTGTGAAAGGGTCAATACCACCAAAGGAGATCCTATTTGACCAAGTCAACCAGCGCTATCTAGGTTCATTGAACCTCCTTGATGGACTACCCTGTTCTAGAAGGGGTTTCCAAGTGTGAAAGGGACCAAAGAGATGAAGTGGTTTAGGGTTTTCCAAGAGACCCTAATGTTATAAAAAGGAGGAGAAGGCATGTGAAGAGGTTGTTGATGTATTTTTGAAATAGAGGTTGCTTGAGAAACTCTACTTCTCTTGGTTGTTTAGCTAGAGAAGGAGGATTTCCTGTTTAGGAATCCTCTCTCCTTCCTTGAGTAGCTCTTGGAGGAGATTGTGATGCATTTCTCCACTATCCGGAATTTTGGCCAAGCTTCATCTCCATTAGAAAGCCATTGCTTGGTCTGTGAGGATTTCATGACTCTTTGTGAAGGTGTGAAGTTGCGGCAAGTGGTGATTTAGATGAGATATAGATGTTTTGAAAGTTTATCTCCGAGAGGTTTCTTGTGACCCTGAGAGGGATCTCTGTTGTATTTTTGTTTTAGATCGCCATATTTCATTCATTGTAACATTCATCCCAAGCTACATCGATGTTTCTCTAATTATTTGTGTTTTTACATGTCTTGCTTTTTACTACTAGTTGTATTTCTCTCATTTCTTGCTGATGATTGAGGGCTTGCCTCTCATCAGAAAATTATATTAGCTGTGATATCTATTACCAGATCTGATATCCCCATGTTAATAACCATCTTCAGCAATTACCGGAGAGTTTCCTGCTGAGTTTCATGTGTTAAAGTTAGATCTACATCTTCTTGGCCGATATCTTGTAAAAAACCCCAAAGGGGGCTTGCAGAAGAAATTTTGAGTAGTTTCGAGATCTGGTATAGATCTGATCATTTACATCCATATCACCATATATAAAAGTTCCATTGATTTATCTGCTGAGGAAAACACACGCAGAGGACACCAATCCATTCACTTCTGCAATTTTATAAATGCCGAAGATGTTATTTTAATGGATTTCTGCACTATTATTTCATGATATTTTCTGTATGTTAATGGGAGAATATTTCATAATGCTGATCTGATGTTTCATGGCTGAAGTCTGAGATTTATGGCTGATCTCCAGTGATTACTGGGAAAAACTGCGCAATTCTGGTTGCTAGGTTTCCTTGTTGCAGCAACTCTTCTCACTAACTGATTTTTAGCTAGTCAACTTCGTGGGAGATCTTTTTAAGTGCCTTAAACTCCTTTTTTTGAGCTTAAATTCACCATAAATCACAGCTAGCTAAGGTAACTTAATCCCTAACCTCCATGATTATTGCATCCATTTCTTATCTGAGCGTTCACAGCAGACTCTTCTTGAATTTCCCTTAAGTGATATTAAACTCCTTCACTTTATATAGTTTTCCCCTCTTTTGGATTCCTTCTTTAGATCTGAAGATCTAAGAATCCCAAGGGCCAGCTCCATTTGGATTATGTTATCTCCCACCCTTGCTATGTTGCACCTATTTCTATGAACGATCTGGAATGGGCCGAGGAAGCCTGCGGTTTTTCCTCTCTTTAGGGTGATATAACCGATAAATGCTGAGTCTATCTACGGTTTTAGATCTATGCATATGATTTCATATTCTACCTGTGATTCATAGTGGAATATCTTAAGATATTCCTAATGAGCATAGTTTTCCCCATTTGGAACATTTTACAATTTAGTTGTTTCCAGCTTACTTCATGATTTTCCATTACACTCTTCGAACTGAAAGTGCTAGCCAGATGGCATCGAAAGTTTCCTGACTATTGGAAATATTAGGGAATATCTATCCTTTCCTACTTTCAATGCCATACATGAGCCTAATCGATGCAATGCCATAGCCCAAGGTTGGCCCCAAGGTACACACCCAGCTCAGACCTCATAAGCCTTAAGGAAAGCACCCAACTTAGTACTCCATGCAGTAGTACTCTAGGCATCTCGAAAGGCTGGCCCACTCCCTCCACACTCACTAAGGTTCACAACCCAAGGCATCAAAGTACTTATACCCCTTCCACACTTCGGCATCCCAATCCAATACCAGGCACTTTGCGTACAATATCAGGCACTTGGCCTCCTCAAGATGGTTCCATAGCCCCTCAAGAGATATCCATCAAGAGATATACAAGACAAAGGAACCATTGTCATATATAGTGTTGATTGAGTATGTCCCCAACCCATATGGTGTTACTTATTCTCCCTCGTAGGTATGGGTTCCCACGTGATCATCAAATAAGTCGTCCCTTTCGGCCCATTTGTGGAGTTCCTATCAGTCACCACATCTAAATATGCATCCAATGCATTAGTTATAATCATAAACTCATAAAAAAATAATCCACATGCCAAATACTGCATTCCATTATGATAACATAACATCATTGTTAATCACAACATTTTGAATAGTAAAGAAATGGATGCTCATGCATGTCATAAAATCTGCATGCAACTACCACATGCTTCACCTTATGAAATACCATCATAAGTTATAACATCAACATATTTTCATCAAATATATATCATGACATTGCCTAATAAACTATCCACATGTCAATATAACCTCATATTATAACATCATAATTCAGATGCCACATTATGCATATCATATCCATCATGAGCATATATCATCATTATCATAACAAACCACATGTTCATTATTATCCTCATACCTCCATATCATGAAACATCATCAATATGAGAATCATCTCAATACTTATCAAATATATAACAATAATACACTATAAGCATTCTTATCATGATTCATCAGAAAATCAATTTCATTTGCTTGTATAAAAATTGAATACCTACTACGAACTAATATTATTCAACATCCATCTAGGATCTATGTTATCTCATCACAATTATTAGTGTCATATTTTCATCAAGATACCAATTACTTTTCAGTAATCATTTATTATTCTTTCTATTAGGAAGTTAACCATTTACACCGTAGGTATACTCATCTAAGTACATCATTAAATTTTAAATGAGCCTCATCATATTGGACCTTAATTTTGTAAGTAAGCGGATGTATTAGATCTCAATAGTGTACAAAAAGTTACAAAAAGGGCTGCCATTACCCGAAAGTAGGAAAGCAGGCCAGCCCAAAATGTCTGTAAGGACAGACCCAAACACAGTGGTCAGGATATAGACATACAAATATAATAGAGGCTAACCATCTTGCCAAACTAAACTGACTTGCCATAGGACCAAAAGGTCAAAACTGGCCCTCCACGTAGGGATGCCAACAGACAGAAACATTAAATCGATCAGGAGAAAACAAGTAAACAAAGACAAGCACCTACTAGCCGAATTAAGCAAACCATAAGGAGACCACAGGTCCATTACATTTTAGCCAGCCCATTAGACCCACTCGGCCCCGCCACACTTGGTCCGTCTGCACTAGGAATCTCCGCATTCGGACCCACAGCACTCGGACCCAAACCATCATCGCTCTGAGGCACATTCCGAGGACGGTGGCAACAGATTATGGTAGTCTTGGAGCTGTCCGTCGGGATTTCAATAAACACATTTAAAATATAACGAAGGTACAGCTCGAAGAGTCGAACGAAGCCATCAAGACGTCTGGTTAACATCTTCATCTCCTCAGTTAGCGAGTTGAGAGAAACTTTCAACTTATCCAAACGGGCGGAGTTCTTCGCCGAGGCCAGAGAGTGGGCCTAGAAAGCCTCTTTGACCATTGCACCTTGGCTACTAAGGGCTTTGGCTAGCAGAGTCTTCATGTACCATGCCATCTCCTGTGTTCTGAGAAATTGCGTGGCCCGCGTGGTCGTGGTGCCAGGATCTGGGATCCAATCCATCTCCTCCTCGATGTCCTTGTTGTTTAAACTAGACCTGGCCTGATTGGTCTCCTTTTCGAGATCATGGATAATTTTTTTTCCCTTGTCGGGGATCGAGTGCTCAAAATTGTCCCGAGCACGCTTGAGATTCTTGGCAGCCTTAGAGCTACGAAGGACACGCTCAGACATGGTGGAAAACAAAAAACAAGTGGAAAAGAGAGTGAAAATCATAACAGAAATAGAGCAGCAAAGCCTAAATTCAAATCCGAACTGCAAACCTTGGTGAGGAAGACTGATAGGAAACAAATTAATATAAGGCGGAGAGGCCCAGAGCGTGTAATAATGGCCAAGGGACGCTGCCCCGTCCCGACGGTCGCCATCCTGGATCCCCCAGAGGTGAGCATCGATCGGCCAATTATGAGATCGCATGCCACACCGGAAACCCAGCACAAACCTTAAGAGCCAGGGCCACATGTCCTTCCAACCTTTCCCCTTATTCTGATTTTCGAAATTGCTCTGATCATTCCATCTTTTCTGAAGCTCGGCATGGTACACATACCTGAATTTCCACCTCTGAATAATAAAGACCATTGAATTTTTGTTCTGTAGAACCCACATGAATCATTGATGGTCAGTACTCTGAAGATTATTCGCCATCCTAGACGTACCTAAAAGGCATTGTCTCGAAATGTGCATGCATTCATCCCCAAAGATCAGGGCAGGTAACGTCGTGCCAACAGGTGTCTATGATGTCATGCGGATGGTCGACCGCGTGGTTTTCCAGGGCATCCGCCAAAGCGTTGACCTTTCGCCGGATAGCCTGAAGGATGACACCTTTGAGAATAGCAAGATGCTGGGCTATGAGACCTGTAACCACAGTAAGTCGCCAATATTTGGAAACCCGCTCCGGCCAGGTGCCATTTTGAATTTTCCTAGTCGTAGAGATAGCCAGAAGGGAATCCCCTTCCACCATCGCAGCACCATTGCCCATATGAATGAGGATCTGCAGACCTTGCTCCAACGCTGAAAATCATACTTCATTGTTCATAGCTTCTCCCAGGGACAAACTAAAAATGTGCAAAATTTCACCTTTGTCATTGCGAATAACGCCGCCATAACGAGCCGGTCCAGGGTTGCCCCTGGAGGCTCCATCGAAATTCAGCTTGAGAAAACCCGGCATAGGACACAACCAGGGCTGCTGAGGCGGAGGAGGTTGAGGCCGAAGCGAAGGGGAATTGAGGTTCATGGCTGACCCCAAGCCAAAACTAAGTAAGATGCGCTTGTCTTATTCTGATATCTTCTCTGTCTGAGTAGATTTGTAGTGGGTTAGAACTGTCTCTTTCATATTCTGCATAATGGTGAATTTGGTGTCTGCTTCGTTTCTGGTTTCCTGCTGAAAAATTCTTCTGTTTCGTTCTTTCCAAGTCGACCAAACAATGAACCCTGGACTTAATTTCCAGAGGTTTTTAACAGTGTCACATTTAGAAAAATTAGTCCTCCAATTGACTATTGTATTCTGAATGGAAGCCTTACCTCAACGTTTGTCTAAAAAATATCCTTGCAACCACATCCAAAGATTATTGAATCTGAACCCAAGAATTATATATTGTCATAGTCTCCTTCGCACTTAAACAGAAGGACAATGGAGGGACCATGGAAGTCTTTTGGTATAGGTTTCCATGCTAGGTCTTACCTTTGTAACACAGTCCTTGGCACACAATCTTGGCCAAAAATTGTATCCAAACATTTTGATGCCCTTTGCATCTTCTCTGCATGACGTTGATCGACATAGAGCTTAGCTTCCTTAGGTTATAGGCATCACCTCCAATTTTCCCCACTTCAACCACCAACCCAGCTGGTCATCCTCCAGAGAATGACAGATTTTGCGAGATTCCAACGAAGAAAACAAGGAGAGAGATAGGTTGGCCATCTCGTCCGAATTAGAAGGAATGTTGAGGTTCCAAAGTCTCCAATGAGGGTTCTCCCCATTCTCCACCCAGTATTGAAAAACCTTGAAAATACCCTGTTCTTGGTACTTTCTTTGAAGGGAGAGAAATTTAGGGCACTCCAGCTTCGGCAATTGTTTCCAAGCATCCTCTCAGGAAAGGGTGGTTTTTCCATTCCGAATTTCCCAAAAGCAGTGACCAGAGATAATATGTCTATTAGCTCTTGCCAAGTTCCAGATGGGGGAGCCAGCTTGGATATTCGTTATTCTGATGAGTTACTGCTGATTCCAATCCTCCACATACTTGGCTTTCCATAGTCTAGCCCATGGAAAAGTAGGAAATTTGATCCACCTCCACCACAGCTTAGCTCCACTGGCCTTATTCACTGTTTCCGGGTCACACAACCTGAGGCCTCCCAGGATTTTGGGTTTGCAGAGCTTCTCCCAAGCCACAAGAGCTCACTTCTGTTTGACTGCTCTACCTGACTAAAGGAATTTTTGGTGAATATTTCTGATCTTTTTAAGAACTCCTTTGGGCACCGGTAGGATAGAGAGCATGAACTGAGGAATAGCTTGAATAATTGCCTTGGTCATGGTAAGACGACCATCAAAGTTAAGGACTCTGCTGGTCCAACTATTACACCGGGATTCGAGCTTAAAAGCAGCATTTCCCAGTGAAGCTTTTGCCAAGGCTTATCCCAGTGATGGGGATACCAAGGTATTTGGAGGGAAGGCATTTCCTACTAAACCCAAAAATTGTAGTAAGACGCCTTTGGATGGCTAGAGGAGTATTGAAAAAGAAAATGGAAGATTTATCAAGCTTTAGGTCCATACCCAAGGCTAAACAGAACAGATCCAGAATGGCTTTAAACCCTCGAGCTTCCTTGACTGTGGAGGTGCCATGAAGCATGGTATCATCGACGAACTGTTGATGGGTGGTGGGAGGAAAATTAGACAGGGGTTGGAGACCCTTAATGGAGTTTTTGGCTTGAACCGTTTTGATTATCCTACTCAGGCTTTCCATGACAATGAAAAACATAAATGGGGATATGGGATCACCTTGGCGGATACCACGGGAGGGGTTGAAGGGGAAGGAAGGTGCCCCATTGACAAGGATGGAATAACTAGGAGTTTTGACCAAGGCTAAAATCCAATTGATCCAACATTGATCAAAACCAAAAGCTGCCAGAATATCCTCAATAAAATCCCAATTGACCTTATCATAGGCCTTGGACAGATCCAGCTAAATGATCATGCCAGCTTTTTTCTGTGCTTGAAGAGTATGAATAATTTCCTAAGCAAGTAAAACATTGTCCAGGATTTTCCTTCCTTCGACATAGCCAAACTATTACTCAAAGATGATGTAGGGAAGAATGGGTTTTAATATATTGGCCATGACTTTAGAAATAATCTTGTAAAGCACATTACATAGAGCAATGGGTCGGAATTTAGAAGGGGTTTTGGCAGCTTCCACCTTTAGAATCAGGGCAATAAAAGTGGAATTAATGGATCTGAGGATGGCTTTAGACTTACGTGAATCTTCCACCACCTCCCAAACTTCGAGCTGAACAATATCCCAACATGCCTTGAAAAAATCTATGGTGAAGTCGTTCGGTCCAGGAGCCTTGCCATTGGGCATATCTTTCACAACCTCTTCCACTTCTGCCAAGGTAACAGGGCAATTTAGAGAATTATTTTGATCTTCAGTGATGAGCTGGGGAATAGAGTTTAAGACCTCCCTTCTAGCCATCGTTCTATCAATCTCAGTTTCAGTAGAAATATGGCTAAAATGCTTAACCAGGAGAGAAGAAATGTCCTGATGAGAAAAAAGAGGGTTTCCTTGCTCATCCTTTAAGCTGGTGATTTTGTTAGCACATTTGTATTCCACTGCAGAGCGATGAAAAAATTGAGTGTTTTTTTCTCCCTCCTTGAGCCACTAGATACAAGATTTCTACTTCCATAATATCTCCTCCTGCTAGCATCTTTGATTCCATTTTTGCATGAGGGTTTGTTCTTGGTTGATAGTATCTTGGTTAATGTTTCCATTGAGCCAATCAGTGTGGATCAGAGTTAATTGGTCCTCTAAGTATTTTTTATCTTTGAAGATATTGCCAAAGACTTCTTGGTTCCAGGTTTTAAGATGGACCTTGATGTGCCTAAGCCGAGCCTGCAACCTGTACATTTTGGTGCCTCGAGTATCTAGTGGCTCCTGCCACCAAGATTTGATATTCTCTAAGAAGTCTGGATGACCTAACCAAAACCTTTCAAATTTGAAAGGTCTGTTCTTCAGAGTCCCAAGGACGACACTGTCTAGAGTAACAGGCCAATGGTTTGAACCTCCACATGGGATGATGTCTGATTCAACAGTGACCCCCTCCATTAGGATGGAGTCAACAATGAGGAAACGATCAAGTCTGGAGGCGATTTGTCTATCCCCCCCCTCTTATTATTCCAGGTGAACAACCCATTCTTGGGGAGGATATCCACTAAATGGGTTTCATGGATGAAATTGTTGAAGGCTTCAGCATCTCTGTTTAGTGTTCTAATGCCGCCCTTCTTTTCAGCTAACGTTGTGATCATATTGAAATCTTTGCCAAATATTGCTTTAGCATTAGGATGTCTTTGATGTAAATATGATAAACTATTTAATAGCTTCATTTTGTCTTCTAATTTTTGGGGACTATAGACATTTGTGCAAATAAAGGTACTGGCTTCCCCGATTATTTTCACCTCCAAGGAAATGTAAGATCTATTGGCTTCAGCACCGATAAGATGTATGGAGTGAGGATTCCAGAAGGTGGCCAGACCACCCATCGAACCATGACCTTCAACTTTGGTATATTTCATTCTTTTGCCAATGTTTTTGTAGATACCTTTAATTTTCAGACTAGAACATTTGGTTTCCTGTAAGAAAATCATATATGGGTTTTCATTTTTAATCTTCCTTCTCAACAGTCTTTGTTTCTATTGGCTATTGAGCCCTCTTGCATTCCATGAGAGAATTTTCATGATTAAAAAAATTAGGAGGTGAACGTGAAAGCCTCAAGGGTTTTCATCTTACCTGAGTTGAGGAGAAGCTGACCAAGCTCAAAAAGTGCTTCCTTATTCGTTCTATGTCCTCTTTTTTTCCTATGTTTCGCATTGCTGCTAGTGAGGTGAAAACCCTGAGCATTGACTCCCAGACTCTTGGTAGCTCCATGACTTCTCTTTAGTCCATGTAGTTCTGCATCCTGTCTTGATAGGAATAAGTAGTTTATCCTATCTATTTCCTCTTCAGGGACATGTTCCATTCCTTTATGCTTCCATTGTTCCACCATGGAGTTAAGATCCATATCTTCCTTCTCAAGTATGTCACTAAGCTCCATATCCTCTGTTCCCAACTCACTGGATATCATCTCTGCATCTCCTTCTAGGTCCGTGGTATGATTGGTTCCTTGTTCACTTTCCTTATTACACTCTATCTGAGGAGATATGATAGTCTGTGCAGGATTGGTCAGAGTCTGTAGTTGTTGGTCTGATGTTTGCATGGAATCAAAATCAGCTGCTTCCTCTACCAGGATATCAAAGGTATTGCCCGTGGCTCTGAAAGATGGGCCTACTTTCAGTAGGGTTTTCCTATTGGTTCTATGTTTTCCATTTGGACGAGTGAAGCCATCTTGATTCTTCATTGGGGTTTATTTGGGTTTCTCAGCCATTTTTTTCAAAGGGAATTCCCTAAATAGGTGGCCATGTTCATGGCACTTCTGACAGCGGAAGGGAATTTTTTCATAATCTATGGCTTGAAAAAACTACTCACCCCTGAATTCTAACCACAACCCATCATGTAACACACCAGAGACATCCATTTCAACACATATGCGGGCACAAGAAGTATACCTTTTTTGCAGAGTGGCCTCGGAGGCTTGGATGAAGGTCCCTAATGTGTTGCCAATCTGTTCCAAGGCCACAGGTCGCCAATAATCAATAGGAAGAGAGAAGAGGTGAATCCACACTGGTACATGCATGAAGGTTTCAAGTTCCGGAGCAAATTTCGGCTTCCATGGTCTCATATAGAGACCAGCCGAAGCATAAAAGTAAGGACCACCATCAAAGATGCGGTCTCTATCCTCCAGGTTTGCAAAAATGACCGTGAAAAAACCTTTCGCTCTAAGATGTAACTTTACATCTCCCTTTGGCTTCCAATGTTGACGGATCCAAAGCCATAAAGCTTTCTCCGTGGGCCAGAACCCCATAAATTTGAAAATGACAGTGTGGATGGACATGTGGTCATGGTAGTCCTGTAGCTCTGGGTCAGAGATGATGACCTTGAGACTTTCTTTGGCTTTGGGCTTGCAGTGCCCCTGGTCTTCCGGCTTTCGGTTGTTGGTGGTTGAACCTCCCAACGTTTCCTCCTTGTTGGCTTGTTCCTCGATTCCCTCAGAACCTTTGTCTTTTCCTTCTATTTCTAGATTTTTTAGATCGGGAATGGTGTCCCTTTTGTCTTTTCCTTCTGAGATCTTGATGTCGTTTGTCAATTTCTGCTGTTGGGCTTCTTTGGTATTCCCTCCTACCTTCTTTTTTCCTTTTGACTCCTCTTTCTCCAGACTGGCAGACCCAGAGATCTGCACTCGTTGGCCCTTTCCATTTTTCATCTTTATTTGTTTGGGGATGGGCCCCTTAGACCCCTTCTCGCTGCTTTCTAGGCCCGGGGCCAACCGTCGTTCTGAATATTTGCACATAGGGAGCCACGCCTCCCTTTAGATTTCTAAAAGAAAACCCAAACTCTTGCGGAAGCGTAGAACCTACTTGTGAAACGCGGGCTCCCTTCTCTCATCATATTGGACCTTAATCTCTCATCATATATCATATTGGGCCCTAATCTCTCATCATATATTCTTCCTTCCCCAAGGAAATTTTAGTGAAATTCATTGTTAAAATATTATTGGTTGTAAAATCATTTAAATCATCAATATCAAATTAAAATTCCATGATCACTATACATATTTTGCTTATCTAGTGGCACCCATACACGAGGTCATCCTTATTTAAGCCTTATTTTATGATTAATCCACCTGCATGAGGGCTTTCTTTCCCTTGGTGATTTATCCATCACTCACCTAATTGTTGTTGGAAACACTGAGAGGGGGGGTGAATTAGTATTCCTTTCAACAATATTATTATGAATCTTTCAGAGAATTAGTTAATATTCAATTATTATCAGTGCTTGTACAACGATACCATTAAACAAAAGCAACACAAATGCACACAGTTTTTAAGGTGGAAACCCTCTCCGGGACAAAAAAACCACCTGAATGCTTTTCTAATAATTCTTTAATATTCAACTCCAATTGAAAATAAAGCTCCAACTTCCTAGAATCTAGATTAGCATTCTTCTCCAGCTCCCACTGGATGGACGTTCCAACACCTGAGATCTTTAGTAGTCAATTGAATGGATCCCCAAACACCCAATGAGCAACTCACCCTAGCACCAACCTACCACCCTATAGAAGAATAAAACAAGAATGGACCCTCGTACCAAGGAAAATGGTCCACTTTACAATGATATATAATGATGTAGAAGAAGAAGATACACTATACCATAACCCAAACTATGACACACCCACCTAATGATGATCCTAGACCTCCCAACACTGCCTCCTCAATTTTTGGTAGATAGACACTTGTACAATTTTTACAGTGATGCATTTACAATGACTGTATGCAGTGCTGCCTACTTGAAGACTTCATGTGGTGAAATTCTTGCTACTGTTCTGCACCTTCATTGCTACTCTTATCATGCTACCCTCTGATGCACCTTGCTTTGCTTTGCTGCCCTAGAAAGTCTGGTCCTTTGCAGCCCTTGACAACACATGACCTAGCTTTTTCTTGCCTTCTAGGAGCTCGATATTGAATCTAGTGTATCTCTTTTATTTTAGATCTCCAATATGTAATTTTCAGCCTTGTAGTATTCATATGAGTCTTCTTTCCAATGGCATAGGTCTAACCTAATTTGGATTCTTCAAGGGAGAGTTATGCCTAATCTCTCACAATTCCCTAACTATGGACTGGTTCAGTAGAGTGAAATTGTATGGTGTGCCACGTGTCACTTTTTTTTTCATTCAGCTCTAAAAATGATACAAAAAAAACTAAATTCCATGCACTATCTGCCACTTTTTATAGAATTACAATCTAATACTCAGAGAGAGAGTTATGATGATTTTCCCAAGGTCACTTATTTGAGATGAAGTTCAGGAGCCTGCACAAACACTAACTTACACAGATCATATCTTTGACAATATTGCACACCCTGATCTGAAATTTTTACAAGAACTTCCTTAGGATTTTGAATCTGCCTCATAAAAATTTTAGGTTCTAAACCTTCGTAGAAAAAAATTTATAGTGAAAATTCCACGATAACCTGTTTCAGGTAGAGAAATCCCTACATTAGGAGGATATGAGGAGTACAATTTATATAAATGCTTAGGTTGAAAGGGTCTTTAACAAGTGAATGTGGGAGAGATTTTAGGAGCTTAAAAATTATTAATTATTGAATTTTCAATGACCTATGTCACAACCCCATGGGGTTTTAGCCCATTAATTGGGATTACAAACTTCAAACATGAATATCTCTCAAACCGTGAAGAATTACATGGTGTGCCATATATCAACAGAAACATCTCGACAAGTAGAAACCATAAAAAATATTCTTGACCCAGAATATAGTAATTTTGTATGTCAAAATTCCCATGCAAGATCAGGGTAGCCCCTAGTGCTGCTTGGGTTGACATCAATGACAACAAATTATCAACAATATCCCCGTTTGGCATTGATGGCAACACAAGTACTCCCCCTGTGATCATGACACTGCTTCCTACAACATTCTCTCCCCCTTTGACATAAATCGAAAAGGGTAACTCCCCCTGACACACAACCATGTTGTAGACCTATACAAACTTCCACTCCCCCTTTATATTCTGAATAAGGAAAATCTAATGAGAACTTGGGAGAATCCAAAGCTTCTAGTGAAGATATTCCAATGATTCACAAGTACTCTCACAATCATCAACACTTCCTATCTAATCTGCATCTGTAGAGGCATGAATAATGAAATTGTTACCCTAGGGATACCACAAGCCATATTCTTCTGTTCCCTTTAGATATCAAAGAATTCTTTTGATGGCAATAATATGTGATTCTTTTGGTGTTGCTTGGAATCTTGCTACTTGTCCAAATGCCGCATAACATATGGTCGAGGTCGTTACATATAGAAGACGTTCAATCATAGATCTATACACCGATGCACATCCTTCTACTGCCCATGCTCACTGCAACCTGTTACCATTGGAGTAAGGATGGGTTTTCAATCTTCCATTTTAAATTTCTTGAGCATTTCCTTGATGTACTTGGCTTGACATATAAATATTCCTTTCTCTTGCTGAGATATTTGAAGCCCTAAGAAGTATGTCAGCTCACCAAGTAAAGACATCTTGAACTCACTTTGCATCTTTGTAGCAAAGTTCTTACTTAGTCGATCATCATTGCTACTAAATATTATATCATCGTCTTTAGCTAGTAGACGTGCTTTAGTTGCTTCATCCAAAACATATATGTCGTTTGGAGATCAACTTGTTGTAGCCACAATTTCACCATACCTGCCTTTCTTGATTTCACATTTTGTGGAGATGAATAGTATTGTGTGTCCTTGATCACACATTTGTCCAACACTGAGCAGATTGTGATTCATGTTTTCAACCAATAGAACATTCTTGGCTAGAGCATCTTTGCTTCCAAGAGTGACAGTACCTGATCCTATAACATTTGAAGATCCATCATTTCCAAAGGACATGGTTCCATCCTTATTCTCTTTCAGAGATACAAATTTATTTCTATCTCCAGTCATATGCGTTGAGAAACCGCTATCAACATACCACACATCTTTGTTCTTTTGAGCCTTGAAAGCGAGAGCACAATTATCATTCTTCTTCTTCTTCCATGTTCGTTCATTCTGTGGCTTCGAAGATTCTTCTGGAGGATTTTCAAGTCTGCAGTCTTTGGCTATGTTTCCAAAGTTTCGACATTTGTAACATTCAATATTATTTCTTAAATGTTCAAATCTATTGATGTTTCGCTGAGCCCTGGGAGGTTCATATTTGACAGATCTCCTGGAATTGTATTCATTCCTAGGGTACGTGCGACATTCTACAGCTTTATGACCAAATTTTCCACATGAATAAAAGTAGCCATAAAAAATATGTTGGTACCTGGATGGAAATTTTCGTCGAGGAATTGTCTTCCAAGGCTGTTCTTGTGAATCTTTTCCAATGAAGTCTACATGCATGTCAGATCTCATAGGTTCATTGTATTTTGTTGTAGAAGGTCCTACTTCTTCTTCTTTGTAACCGATGCCAGTTTTGTCGTTGTAAGATCATTGATTGTTGATGAGTTCTTCCAATGCCCTTGAGCTGTTGGCATAGTTTTGGATAGTTTTTCCTTTCTTCACTTCCTCACGTAGCGAGACTACTTCGGCTTCTAATTCTTCCCTTTCTTGGTTGCTTTCTTCTAACTTCTTTTGAAGTGACTCTTCAATGCATTTGTGTTCTTCAACTTCAATTTTGAGACCTTGAACTTGTTCTTCAAGAGTATTGGAATAGATCTTCTCAGCCTTGAGCTCTTTTATAAGCTTGATTGCTTCCTTAGAAAATTATTCTATGGTCAACCCTTCTTCTTCGTTGTTTGATACCTCTTGTTTATTGTGCTTGGCCATAAACAATACTCTCTCATTGGCTTCTTCTTCGCTGTCATTGTCTTCATCGGATGATGAACTATATTCTTTAGGGAGAAAGTTCCTTTTGGATCCTTGCTTGTTGAATTTCTTAAAGCCTTTCTTTCCTTTTGAGTTGTCATCACTTGTGTTCGGACATTCTGCTGCGAAAGCCCAACCTCACCACAACCGAAACATATCAATGAAATTTTACCTTTAAATTTTCCCTTACCAATTTTTAGTTTTATCGTAAATTAAGCATATTCTTCATCTAAAATACGTTCTTCATCATCTCCCTTTTCTTCACACTTGCAGGTGCATGTCTTTTCAATTGAAGGTTGTTTGTCCTTATTGGTTTCCTTAGATGCAATGAACACAGTTTATAGATGTGAAGTACCCTCTTCTTCATCTAGCATCATTTCATATGCTATGAGAACTCCATGTAATTCCTCTTTGATGAGTTTTTCTAGATTTTCACTATATTCTAAGACTGATACCTTTGGGTTGAATCTCCCTGGTAACAGTCTAATAATCTTTCGTATAATATTCTTCTTCTCAACTAGATCTCCCAATCCTTCAAGAGTGTTGGTTATTTCATCTATGTATTGGAAGTATGCTGCAATGTTGCCATCTTCTTTCATTCTGAGTAGCTCAAATTTTTCTCTATAGATTTGAAGCTTTGCTTCTTTGACATTTGAGTCACCTGCATATATATTCTCAAGCTTGTCCACATTTTAAGTGTCATAATCCAACACCTTATGATAAGAAGATTCAATAAGTCCACCGATAATAATATTCTTTGCTTTTGCATCATTTACCAAATTCTTCTTACCTTGTTCATCCGTGGTTGATGTAAATCAATTTTGAACAGTGTCCCATACTTCGTAACCTTGCGCCAAGAGATAGACCTCCATTCTTCCCTTCCAAAGTGCATAATTATTTTCATTGAATAGAGGTACACCATTCTTGGTATACTCCATGACCTCCTTCCAGCTGTTAAACTTCTATTGAAGGAACCAAGCTCGATACCAATTGTTGGAAATACCGAGGGGGGGGGGTGAACTGCGCATTCTCAAATAATATTATTATTAATCTTTCTATCATTAGTTAATCTTCAATTATTATCAGTGTTTGTACAATGATAGCAATAAACAAAAGGAACACAAATGCACACAGTTTTT
Source organism: Pinus albicaulis (assembly GCA_034641835.2). Classification (NCBI taxonomy): domain Eukaryota; kingdom Viridiplantae; phylum Streptophyta; class Pinopsida; order Pinales; family Pinaceae; genus Pinus; species Pinus albicaulis. The sequence continues at coordinate 1,189,959,245 of CM076584.1, read as the reverse complement.
AAGGTGGAAACCCCCTCCGAGACAAAAACAACCTGGATGATTTTCTAATAATCCTTTAATATTCAACTCCAATTAAAAATAAAGCTCCAACTTCCTAGAATCTAGAAAATTAATTCTTCTCTGGCTCCCACTGGATGGACGCTCCAACGCCCAAGATTCTTCAATAGTCCACTGAACGTATGCTCCAACACCCAATGAGCTACAAAGAGGCTATAAAATCACACCAATCACACCCTAGCACTACCCTACCACCCTAAATTTTTTGCACTCTTGAACCTATTAGTGAATTCATGCACCAACCTAGCACCAGCCTACCACCCTAAAGAAGAATAAAAGAAGAATGGTCTCTTGTACCAGGGAAAAATGGTCCACTTTACAATGATATAGAATGATATAGAAGAATAAGACACACTATACCATAACCCCAACTATGACACAACCACCTAATGATGATCCTAGACCTCCCAACACTGCCTCTTCAACTCTTGGTAGATAGACACTTGTACAATTTTTACGATGATGCTTTTACAATGACTTAGTACAATGATACCTTTACAATGACTGTATGCAATGCTGCCCACTTGAAGACTTATTTCGTATCCCCAATATTTGATTTTTGGCCATGTAGTATTCCTATGAGTCTTCTTTCCAATGCCATAGGTCTGACCTAATTTGGATTCTTCAAGAGAGAGTTATGCCCAATCTCTCACAATGCCCTAATTATGGACTAGTTCAGTAGAGAAAAATTGTATGGTGTGACACGTGTCACTGTTTCTTCATTAGGCTCTAAAATTGATACAAAAAAAACTACCATCTATGCACTATCTGCCACTATTTACAAAATTCCAATCCGATACTCAGAGAGAGATTTATGACGATTTTACCAAGGCCACTTCTTTGAGATGAAGTTCATGAGCCGGCAAAAACACTGACTTCCAAAAATTATATCTCTGAAAATGTTGTGCATCCTGATCTGAAGTTTTTACAAGATTTTCCTCAAGATTTCATCTTCACCTCATAAAAATTTTAGGTTCTGAACCTTCGTAGAAAAAACGTTATAGTGAAAATTCCATGATGACCTATTTCAGGTAGTGAAATCCCTACATGAGGAGGATATGAGGATCACAATTTATATAAATTCTTAGGTTGAGAGGGTCTTCAATAAGTGAACATGGGATAGATTTTAGGAGCTTAAAAATTATTAATTATTGAATTTTAAATGATTGATGCCACAACCCCATGGGGTTTTAGCCCACTAACTGGGGTTACAAACTTTAAACATGAATATCTCTCAAACCGTGAAGAACTACTTGGTGTGCCAGATATCAACGGAAACATCTCGACAAGTAGAAACCATTAAAAATATTCTTGACCTAGAATATAGTAATTTTGTAGGTCAAAATTCCCATGCAAGATCGGGGTAGCCCCTGGTGCTGCTTGGGTTGACATCAATGACAACCACTGATCAACAATTGTAATTGTTCATCTTTAAAAATATTTTCTTATCTCATAAAGTTACCACTTGATCTCTTTTATCATAGATTCACTCATCTTCAAGCTAGACTAGGGATTATTCCACCTTAAATTTCACTTGTTAAATATTAAGTTTAGAATTTTAAATGCTTGGAACTACTACCGCCATTTTCATCCATGAATGATTTGGTATGCCCAATGTGTTTGACAATATCTTGTTTTGATTCTAATGATACACACTAGTAAGTTGTTTTATATGAAGTAACACTAGATCATCAATCCACTCATGAGTGACATTTATTCAAATACATCCTTTATTATATGATTCTCACTTCTTATGAAAATTTATGTGTAATCATTCTCAAAGTATCATTATAGAATTTCCAACATTATTTCTTCTTGCACTTCATGCATAGTGTTTTCTCATTAGTCTACATAGTGTCTTTCTTTTTCCAAAAGTTAAACATCGTTATCCTTGAAACACTTTCCTATTTTATCACTTATTATTTCTCACCAATTACAAGTGCTCATAAATTCCTACCTTGATACTTCTAAATTTATATGTCATCACTTTAACCCTTACCAATCATGTTGATCAATCCACTCATCATATCTTTAAGAGATTTTTCTTCTCGATGGAATCAACCCTTCACTTCCTCATATTGAATATTCATAGATACAATTTAATTTTCCACTAGTCTCATTTACCTAATATTCCATGTCTATTATCTTCAACAATGAAAATTATTCACTTTTTTCAATTTTAAGAACATATTATCAATTTTCCTTTAATTTCTCACCTCCAGTCATTGTGGTTTCTTTTCCTTCTGTCTTAAATGCATAACATTGATACACTTTGGAAATGTTGTTACTATTCCCCCACTTGGGTAATACCATATAAATAAATTTAATAAGGTGACTATCAAATGAAATTCACTTATAATTTCTTGTTTTAATTCATTAAACTAATATAATTTCCTAATCATAAATATTTATTTCCATAATTCATGCATATAGTTAGTAACCTATGGAAAACTTTATAATGTGGCTCTCCCATTAAAGGGAAAAACTATTATAACTGTTTTCATGCCACAACTTATCTCCCTCAATTGATCAATTTTATTATGGATTTACTTCTTTAATCTAATTTATCATACTTTCCAAGTTCCTTCAAAATGACCTTCATTATTACCATAATTATTCACTTCATTAGTTGGGTGCCAATATTTTCTTCCTTGTACGCATCATCCTTAAATAGACCTTATAGTGATTCTCATCATGTTCTCGTATGGAGATAATTCTATGATAACACAACCATTTTCCACCAAGTTGTTCATTCAATGGATACCTTTAGAGTAAAAAGTTATGATTATTCCATAATATTCCATTATGTTCTAAAATAGGCTACCCCTTCTTATTGATTTATTATCCTTGTGACACTTACATTCAACCACATTATGTATCTATCTAGCACCCTTTTTTTTCATCTCATCATTCCAAGTTGGCCATGAACACATGAGCTATCATGAATTATCATCATTAGAAAAATTTAAAGCTTCTCCTTTCCATTTCTCCTTAGACAACTTTATCCAATATATGAAATTAACCTTGGATGTCAATCCTAAAGCTTATTTTTATTTCTTAAAACCCTTGTTGACATACTTATCTTTCCAACATATCATTATGATAATGGGTTTATCCTTTTAGAGATAATTTCCTACTATCTTCAAAGTTATTTTCATAACTTTTCATAATAATACACAAACATTTGTATTTATCTCTACCTAAATGCTTTAAAAGTATATTACATAGTATTATTAAGGGATTTAAAATTTCAAATGAATTAAGAATTTTGAATTTTGAAGGTTTTTGTTTGGCCTAGAAGCTCTTTCATAGGTTTACACCATTGTATGAACCATTTCACATCACCCGAGTGTTTTCAGTAGTTCAGAGGATGGCCAAAGATAGTACAAGCTTGGAGCATTGCGCTTTCACACAGTCATCGTATTTTCAACATATATATTAAAAGTGTACCTATTTTCCATGAAATACTTACAGTATATGCATGGGGGTGAGACGAATAATCTCACTTCATTTCAATTCAAAATGCTTCTTGGTTTTCAAGAAATGAGGCACTGTCATCTACAACCATTTTTCGATTTTTTCGAGATCGATAACTCTTGTTTGGCTCAACCTTTTTGTGGGAAATTTTTATAATTATATTCACTTTTTATCAAAAAATCAGCTCAATATGGCTTACCATTTAGAACATATTCAAAAAATATCAGCTGCTGTGTTTTTTGACAGTTTCACTTCAAGGTTAATTTCTGACCAAATGGAGATGAATTTTGAAAACGTAAAAGAGGTTTTCGTTAAGAACTAGCCAAATTATAAAAACCTGCTTCAGTTTCTTCATAGGTGTCATATATTGGAATATTCGAATGAATATTTACAACCTATTTTTCATATTTTTTTATTTCTTGTTTTAGTCATGATTGTTTGCACATATTCCGAGGATATGGAGAGGAATTTTTTAAAAATGATAGAGGCTTCTCCCAAGAATATTCTCATATACAAAAACCTCCTTTGGTTTTGTAAGATCTATTCTAGTTCAAGAGATACGAGTTACTCTTGGACCCCTATTTTCCAGAAATTCGGTCCATATTCCTAGCAAGCAGTTCCGAATTTAAGGTAATTGATTTTATATTCAAATTATTATTTTTTCAAATTTATTTGATTAATTTCCTATAAGAAAAATTATTGATAAATTTGAATAAGTGTTTTTCTCAAATCTTTACCTAGAGGCCACATAGAGTCAAAACGTGCTCTGATACCATATGCAACAACCCACAATTTAAATATGCAACTAATTAGATCAATTATGAAATTTATAATCAACACACATATATTCAACTAATTAGCATAGAATTTCAAAAAGTATGGGGTTAGACAACTTACCTGTATTTATTATATTCCTTACTTGTGATTTCAGAGTTGAATGCTATTTGAATCTTGCTAACCACAAAAAAGTTTTGGGGACGACTCTCCACCCAATTGTAGGCTCAGTTGCACATAATATTTCTATAGCTGGCCACCCCCGATCCCTCAATAAACATACTACTGCCAGGGAACCCTTTGTCTCACAACACTTTTCTCCCAAGAGAATGGATGAAGGAATTATGAATCTCATCTTCCTCAACATCTATTAAATATACCAAACAATGGAAATGGAACCACATGCACACATTCCCTGTATCAACATGCAACTTTTATTTCTTCATTTTAAGTTTTACTTAATTTAAGGTTTCTCTTATTTTAATTTTTTCTTGTTTTATTACATTTTACTTTTTGTTAACTTTACTTATTTTTACTATTTTTATAGTTTACATTTATATATTTTTATTTAGAACTTGAGTTTGTTATTTACTTATTATTTATTTACCATTTATTAATAATATTATATTATATTATTTATTATTTATTTGTTATTTTTATTATTATTAGGGGCTATTACACAGGTAGTGATGTTACCTCGAGGTAAACTCATAAACCAACATAAGGGTGCATCTTTTAGGATAGATGGAAATGACTTCAGCTTCTGCTCATTACAGGCATAGGCATAGGTCCTACAGACAACAAAAAAATCAAACATGAAGGTACCATGATCCTTAAAGATTAGGCCATGGAAATTTGGAAGGGAATCATGGTTTATATTCTTCATTCTTGAATCTCCATTGGTTTCTTTGATAGGGAAAATCTCATTGTGCTTGTTTTCAGCCATGTTTTGGGTAGGTGAGATAGGTTCTTCTTCCCCTATTGGTTCCTTAAAAATTTCAGGTTTCTCACCTAGAGGGTTTTCTAAATCCCCTGTATTTAGAGAGGGAAGTTAAAAGTAACCAAAGAATAATGAATGTTGACTGCTTAAGGGGGTGCCAGGTTTTTTTTAATAATTTCCATTGGTTATCCCTACTCCTACGAGACATGAAAAAACTAGCTTTGTTTTTTTTTTTTTTTAAATTTTTCATGCTTTTAAAAACAATAACACTGATGCAAAATAGAAAAAACAAGCAAATCATAAGTAGAAACAACACCGACTTATACACCTCCCAGAAAACAACACCAAAAAATGATGTGGCCCAATATTGCACCAAGTATGTTGCAACTCCTAAGTGCTTATCAACTTAAATTATCAACCCGAGGTTCATCCAAACTTAGAGGTGGCAGTGCTATATAAACAAAAAGTTAGTTTCCAATCATGTCACCCTCAGTCATGAGATCCAATCAAGGTGTTCATAGACCACTCCTTCAACTAACTACAAAGAGAACTGAAAATGATATTGCAAGGATATGAACATGATTCTAACTATAGAACTGAAAATTCCATTCGTTCAATGTAAATGTTGATTGAAATTGCACTAAAGGAAAAGGATAATCTAGTTGCAGAAGTAAAAAATTCTGCTCTATTTGCATAATTAATCAAATTATCAAACTACTTGCATGAATCTTTTATGTATTTTCAACTTGCTTGAAAATGAAAAATTCAATCTTCAACAAAAATATGAAAAAAATGTTAATTCTAATTCTATTTTCTATCTTATGTTTGCAGTGAGAAGAGGATGGGGTTGAAGTGGTCATAGATTCTTCCCTAATCACTAAATCAAGTCTTATGGGCCACCATTCAACTTCAATATCCAAGGGTCAAAATATCTGGTTGAAGAAAACAATGCTACAATTAAGCTACAAGAGGCCCTGTTTTGCAAGAGGAGGGGGGTCAAAGATATTTTTAAGGACAGAAATGGTGTGTTTAAGGTAGAATAAGGTATATTATGGTAGAATAATATTATTTAAGGGTGAGGAGCCCCTTAGCCATGCTTAGTACCCATCAAAGGTTTATATTTCACCAAATTTTATGCCCACAATGTCCTTCATTTACCGTAGCAGAGTGATATCGGTAGTAGAGTTTGGAGGCAATGTAAGGTGTCTAGGAGGTAGATGGAAAGGTATATGTGGATGTAGAAAGGTGTTCCCACCCCTTCCGTTCAAAAAAATCCCTTGAAACTAGTCAAACACATGCATCAAATGATCGCCAATAGAATAAAGTAAATTAACATGGAAAAGATGAGTTGAATTTTATTAAAATATACTCTACCCTACAACAAAACTCTAATTTCAAAAAAAATGCTACTAAATTATAAGTTTTAGAAACTAAACATGCAAAAGGATTACAGTCCAATACTTAACAATTTCCAAGAAATCATAAACACATATTTTTGGGTTGTTATTATAGATCTTCCAAACACTCTTCCCACAAGAGAGGCGATAGGAAAACTTGCAACTACAAGGTTTATGATATAATACCTATTTAAACAAGAAAATATTTGGAATGACTTGAACAAGAACAAGGAAAAAATACAATAGTATCAAAGTCCTAGGTTGGTCGATGTTGCATTTATGGATGAAGATGTCAGACCCATTTTCGTAAGATGTCAAACTATTCTACTTGGAAAAAAATTGGTTTAATTTCATAATCATGCAATTTAAAAAAATTATGTCTGCAATTCTTTGTGTCCAGTTCTTTTACCGTAATGTTTTCCAAGAATATTAATTTTCTGTTCAAAATTATTAAACATAAATTTGTATATCTCTAGGTTACTATTCATTGGACATATTAGGTTAATGAGCTTGCATCGGTACATTTTTCATTCTTGATATAACCACATAAGCTTTGGGGTTTTGGAATATATTGCTTTGTTTTGCTATTTGAATTTTTTCTTTAAAAGAGTATTGCAAGGACACATTCTCTCATTTCCATTGTTGGAGTAGTACTCACTAGCAAGGAGAACTACCAAGAATGTTCTAGAAAGATCAAACACACCCTTATCTTTAATGACTTATGGAAAGGAATCTATGAAGGAGAAGGTGACAATGCACTTTTCAATCCCACATCAGATAAGGAGCTAGCCATTTGGGGGAACAAGGAAAAAAATCCTATGCCTTAATTTTTGCTTTTGTAAGTGAAGAGGTGATTCATCATATTATTCCAATTAAAAATGATTATGATGCGTTGAATAAGTTGAAAGATTTATATGACTCACACTCATAATTGGAAGTAGTTAATTGATGATTAACCTCTTCAACCTAGAGTTGAAGGATGATGACTTGTATACCCTAGCCTCAAGATTAAAGCCATCATGCATGATGTAGAAGTCACTCGAGTTAAAATCGATATTCCTCTCATAAGATTTTTTAAGGCCCTCTATCTTACATACTCCCGCTATCTTAAATATTTACAAGCTATTCTAGAGTTATAGTTTATCCTTAAAGAAAATTTAAATTTTTAAATTTAATCATAACATACTAAACTGGAAGAGGAAGATTAAGATTCAATGATCCATTTACATCAAATTTTATTTTACATAATTTTTTAATAATAATTAATTTATTCTTATCAAATGTTATTTATGTGCAAGTTTCAACCTTAGTTATTTATGTGAAATTTTGTTTATCACTCACTCATGTTTTAAGATATATGTAATGTAAAATCCCCTAAATTCTAAGAAATTGATTTCACACGTCTAAATATGAAGTTATAATATTCATCAAAATGATTGTCAAAATAAAAATCATAGTTGTAAAGCTTTTTATTAAAACATTGCCATAGAAATTATATCCCAAACAAATAGAAAATAGATTATTTATACATAGTAAAATAAATAAATTTTGAATTGACTCTTTCTTCACCTCTCACCATAATAATCTTATAAAATAAAAACAAAAACCTACAAAATATCATTTTTATAGGCCATTTTGTCACATACGATCAATGATACTCCTAATGGGATCAATCAACATCCTATTCCCCCTTGTTATAATCATTGCAAAAGGGACTAAGAATGTTCTTTTCATGCACCAGAGTTTCTGCCCTAAACTGCATCATCTGAGCCATTTTTAGGACCAACTCTCCCTGGCCTCTTACTGGGCAGCGTTAACCTACTGGTTGCTCCAATGTGGCCTGTGTTGATCACCAATAGTTTTCTTCCCTTTGCACCTGCGTTGGTTCTAGAAATCTGGGAGAATAATTGAGATTTTAGAAGCTTCCCTTTCTAGGAGTTTCCATAATTTGTGTTCTGGGCCTCAACATAGTCTCCTAAATTGAGTTCATTTAATTGTCAACCAGGGTTGGTAAACTGCTGAAGTGAAGTGCATCGTATGTGCCTAGGTGTTTGTCTCTTAATGCGTTGTGTTTAGTGTTTTATGATGTTTTTGGTCTTTTGTGATGATTTATGATGTTTTTGGTCTTTTGGTAGTTTTATGTTCACAAGGAAAATGACTGGAAAGCTAGTGGAAAGAAGCTAATGATTGAAAGCAGAGTGAAGCCTAATTGGTTGATGACAAGTGAAAAATGCAAAGGAAAATACTGAAACAAGATCAAACCTAAACTATGACTAAGCAGAATACCAAGCTTGATAATTACTTCTAGAAAATGAATCAGAACATAAACCTAACTTGTCCAATTCTTTTATCAAAGGTATTTTGAAAGAGATTGAGAAATGGTCAGCTAAGTATACAAATTCTTCTAACTAAACAATCAAACAATTAGCTTATAATGAGACAAAATTTTATCCATGATTAAAGATTTGTGGAAACATGTTTGGAGAAAAATATTGTTGACATCATAAGATCTTCTACTCTAAGACTAGCTCCTAACTTTATTCTGCAATTTAGTTTGACACCTCTACACTTCACTCAAAGGTTATAGATTTTTTTTAGAATAGTCTTTTGAGGAAAGGTTTGTTTGTGAGATGATAAAGGAAGTTGCAAAAGTACCTCAGGCCTTGGAATGATACTGTCTTCTGTTCACATGGTTATGAATCAATTATAGATTTGGAACAAGAAGAGGTTTTGTAAATAATGAAGGCTATTTGGTTAAGTTTAACAACTGAAGTAATCTAATATGCAGTGGATGACAACTAAATGTGGAGTGAAAATGCAATGAGTTAAGCTAAAACTGAACTTAAGATGTCACTAGTCTAAAACAGTGCTGAACTAACAAGTCATTATCAAACTCAAAACAAAATAACAGAGCATGAGTTAAATGCAATTAAACTCCGGAGTATCCTAACTAAGTTATCATGCATTAATCTATGGGATTATACAGTCTGTTTTGTCCATCATGATTGGTATTTTGGAAGAGCTTCTTAGAACAATCCTGGCTGTACAATTTAGTGCAAATGCAAACATAAAGACTGAAAGCAATTTAAAAACTAAGATATCACAGCTGTCTCCTACCCATCATTATGATATTTTGGAAGAGCGTTTTAAGAGCACGGTCAGCTATGTTACTTAGTGAAAAAACAAACAACTAAAACATTCATTATCACAACCATGCCTTAGACATCATAAGGATTTTTTGGAAGATTTTCTTCTTTCGGAAGAGTTTGCATAGAATAAGTTCAACTGTGATAGTGAATCAAAAGAAATTACAATTAAATCCTACAACACTATAGTCATTTCCCATTCATTATCATGATCTTTTGGAAGAGTTTTTAGAACAAGTATAACTATAGTGGCTAATGAAATTAACTATGAACTCAAACTTCAAAAATGTAAAGACAACTAAGATACTTATCTAAATTACGCAAGTAAAACCGTGCAGGAGGCAGGGGCCCTCTACCACCAGACGGAATCTAACTCCAAATCAAATCAACGCTTTCAAAACAATAATGTATTCTTCATTAAAGGAGAAATAACTTGAACAGAGCAATCTGCGTCTTCAGAATTGTAGCACAAAATCTAAGCAAAATCTAGAGCAAAATCTAGCCTATCTCTCGGTTTCCCAAGTGTTTTTATAACAAATTTACATAACAAGACTTGCAACAATTCGAGGATCATTGTCTTTCCTTATCGAAATCATACTAGGACTCTTAAAGTGGTAGCGTAAAAAGGAAAAGGACATCTGGACTAAGAAAGTCCTATTAGAAATCTGCTTCCTTAAATGAGTTCCCACGTACCAAAACCATATCCAGAATTCGGTTTTTCCTTCATGGTGAGCAACGAACAATGTAGACATGACGTGGAATATACCCATATGTGGTTTTTCTTGAGAGGTCACCTGGAACATGCCTGAACGTGAAGACAGCTGCAGAATTGCCGGTTAGCTACGGAATGTCTGCATTCTGCAGCTAGTTCCGGTCAAAATGCATTACAATGACAAAAATCACCAAACTTAGCAAGTTAGCCATGTTCATCATTCTAAAAGTAATTTTAACTAAATTCATTGATCAATTGGGTCTGGGATAACAATGGACAAAGGAAAACGAGGTAAAGTAAGATGAAAGAAAGCACAATCTTGAGGCTCAACATACCCCCACTGCTGACTTCTTGCATGTCCTCATGCAACTTATTCCATAAACTCAGAGGCTTCTGCAAGAACATCTAATCCTCTCCTTCTTCTTTGCCTGGAAGCTAAATATATTCTGGGTTTTCTGATGACATGTTTGAACCTTAAGTTGGTAAGTGCCCTGATTAGCTTCTCGTTCCTCTTTTTCAACTTTTCATTAGCCTTTTCCACTTTGTCCATATGTAGAGATAAGGTTGAGTTCATATTGGTTTTGAGTTTGACTTGTCCCTTCAGAATATCATTCTCATTTTTGATGTGTCTATTAAGTATTTCCAGCTCATACCTATCCCTTCTTAACACATCTATTTCGAACAGTGGAGGACTATGGGTTCTATCCCTACTCTCTGAAGCTTTCCTTTCCAAAGTTTCAACATAGTCATAAACTTCTTGCTGAGCAGGGTCAATTTCAGGGGTTCCTTCATTAAAATCCTCTTCAACATCTTCTTCAATAGATGTTTCCTCATCTTCTATATTTATCACCCCTGTTTGTTTGATCTGAGTTTTCCTTAGTTTCCCCCTGATTCTATGGCTTCTTCTTGGCTGGGAAGATCCCTCTCCTTTTTCTATGGCAAATTTTCTGATTACCCTCTCCTTCTTAAGTTGTCTCTTAATTTGAGTCAATTTCTCTGAGATTATTTCCTCACTACTTTCCTGGACTGTTTTGTCAATTTCAATTTTAGAAGCTCTCCATTTTCTACTTCTCCTTGTAGGTTGTTGTTCAGGTGAGGGCTCTTTTGGCTCTTCAAAATGATTTCTTATCAAGAAATTATCCCAAGTATCATTTGTTTTGGCTAAATGGTGTTCAATTAAAATCTTAACCAAGCATTGATGGTATAGAGTTGTCTCTAAGAATTGAACCCTTATTTATACACAAGAAGCCATCTTTTTCAAACTTTGAAGCAAGAAATAGGGCAAATTTAACTCTTCCTCCAGAAAATTCATTATCAGTCTAATATGGTAAACATAAAATGTGCCATATCTACCTTCACATGTGATAAATTTTTGCAGAATAAGCAAGATATTTCTCCATTTATTTTTCAATGCAGAACTTGGAATTCCTTTCTTAAACACAGTGACATCCATACCTGGTGATTTTAGAATTTGCTTCCATGATTCATTATGGAATTCTCTGTTTTTTAACCATCTCTCTCCATTTCTAAGCAATCACGTTGCTTTTGCAATGAAAACCTCAGTGATAGTGAATTTAACATCTCCCACTTCAACCTCAGCTCCTCTAAATGACCTTGCAAATGTTTTAGTGACTTCTTTGTGGAAGCCATTAAATTTCTCAAGAAATTGTAGCCATCCTACCTGTTGCAAAATTTCTTTACATTGAGGGTATCCTTCCAGGTATTTTGTACCCATTGGTTCGGTTCTTACAATAAGGCCCATAATTGCTTCTTCAATGTTCAGATTAATACTCTTTCTGCCCACGGAAACAATAACTTCCACCTTCGAATTGATATACCTCTGGTTCTTGGTGACAATGGCTTTAAACTTCGGACTGATATAACTCTGGTTAATAGTGACAATGGCTTCAAACTTTGGACTGATATGCCTCTGGTTGACAGTGACAATGGCTTCAAATTCCACACTGATATATCTCTGTCTCTCGGTGATAATGGCTTCAAATTCCACACTGCTATACCTCTGCGTTTACAGTGATAATGCTCAATCTCTGCTCACGGTGATAGTGCTTTAATCTCTGCTCACAGTGATAGTGGTTTGATATTCAAACTGATATACCCTTTGCTCTGCTCACGGTGATAGGGATATCTCTGTTTTGCGGAATGAAATGATGAAGGGTTGGCTACAGAATGGAGTGATGGAAGTAGTTATGGAATGAGTTAATGGAGTGAGGTGGAGAAAAAGAATTAATGAGTGAAAAGACTGCGGAGATTTTTACAACGGAAAAGAAAATCATCATTGAATGATTTGGTTGGGTGACGTGAGGAAATCAAACACTTCAGCCTTTTTAACCACTTAAATGATGGTCGGGTATAGAATTTGAAATGAGATATTTTTATCCAAAGTTTGTGGAGGGTATATTGGACATGATCAATAAAAATAATCAAAACAACTTTTTTGAATGATTCATAACTAAAACTATGCTAAAGTTTATGATATGCCATTATAATCAAAACTTGTTACCTTTGCTTTTCATTTGCTTTTTGTGGTCTTTGTCTTCTTTGTTCTCCTTTGGAAGAGTCTTCATAATCCTTCTTGATTCTTCTTTTTCATGGATATACTGGATCATCTTGTTGCAATTCAAATGTCTGCTGATTAGTGTCTTCAGGATCTGTAGCTGCGCAATGACTGTCTGGCTGCGGAAAGTCTGATCAGCTGCAGAATGTCTGTTAAGCTGCAGAATGTACCTGTAGAGCATTTTAATCATGGAATGGAGTGGTTTGGAATATAAGTGAAATGTTATATGGCATGAATGAAGATGGATGATGAGACATGATATGTATGAAGTGGATGATGAAATGGAATGGATTCGGTTTATGAAATGGAGTGGAAGAATATAAGAACTTCCCTGCAATCCATGACATGTGTTATTCAATTGCAACAAGACATCAAACTTTAAATTTTGACATGGAAATGAGATGGATGGAGTATGGAATGAGATGAATGAAATATGGAATGAAGTAGAGTATGAATGAATGAATGAAATGGAGTATGGATGGATAAGTGAATGGAATGAAATGAAATGAGATGGATCATAAGTACAATGGATCTGAACTTATGATTTTGTAACAGCTGCTTGCAAAAACAAAATGGAAAAGTTAGAGTGTCAGAAAAACTCTGATTTTCACCCTATCTTTTCTGTATAAACATGCCAATCAATGATTTGTTTTCATGTTTATACTTTTATTTATTTATTTATTTTTATTTTATTTATTTATTTATTTATTTTCTCGAGAAATGCTTCAGAAAATTTAATCAAGTTGATGAAGAAGAGAGATTCTTCTTCATTAACTTCACATCACTGCTTTCTTGGAACTTCTTGACAAATTCTTCTCTTGAGAGTGGTTTGTGATACAGCTTCAATCTATGACCATTCACAAGAAAAGTGACCTCTTCTTCATCTATTGTTCTGATTTTTACTGCTCCATTGTCAAAAATTTCAACAATTTCATATGGCCCTAGCCAATGTGTTTGAAATTTACCTTGAAAATCCTTGAATTTTGAATCAAACAAGAGAGCCCAGTCACCTTCTTTGAATTTCTTCTCTTTGATGTACTTGTCATGCCATCTAGTCCTTTGCTGTTGGACTAGACTTGTTTTTTGAACTGCATCTTGTCTGATCTCATCCAATTCATTAATCTGCTCCAGTCTATGCTTTTGTGCCTCCGTTAAATCAAGTCCTAGCTGAACTGCCATTTTGAAAGTTTGAATCTGGAACTCTATGGGGAACAAAACTTTCTTTCCATAAACAAGCTCATAAGGAGTATGGCCTGTTGTGTTTCTCCATGTAGTTCTATAGGCCCACAAGGCTTCAGGAAGCCTATCTACCCATTCTCTTCTATGTAAATGAACAGTCTTTGTTAGGATTCCTTCAATGACCTTATTAGTAGATTCCACTTGACCATTTGCTTGTGGATGATAAGGAGTAGATTTTATATGTCTGATTTTGTACTTCTCCATCATTTTCTCCACTAGCCTTGATGTAAATTGAGCTCCTTGATCTGTAACAATTTCCCTTGGGACACCAAAACGGGTAAAAATATCCTCAAAAAGAAAATTAACTACAGATGATTCATTAGCAACAAGTAATGGTTTAGCTTCTACCCATTTAGTAACATAATCAGTGCAAACTAATATGTATTTCTTTTGTCTCGATGGAGGACTAATAGGTCCTACAAAATCCAAAGCCCATTTTTCAAAAGGTTCAATGTGTACCTGAGGTTGTAATGGCATCTCACCTGAAGGAGAAGGTTTCCCTACCCTTTGGCAACTGTTACACCTTTTGACATACTCTTTAGCATCTTTAAACAAGGATGGCCAATAATATCCTAAATTAAGGATCTTATAGGCTGTCCTCTTATCTGCAAAGTGTCCGCCACAAGGTTCATCATGACATGCCTTGAGAATCTCATGCATCTCATCTTCACGAACACACCTTCTAATGATCAAATCTGGACCTGTCTTGTACAACTCATTAGCAACCCATGAATATTTTTCACTATCACAAATGATTTTTCTTTTATCCCTTGCATTCATAATTGAAGGAAATTTTCCTGAAACTAAATAATTAGCAATATCAGAAAACCATGGAGTTTGAGTAGAAATTGCAAAAAGATATTCATCAGGAAATTGATCTTCAACTGGAGTGTCATCTTTGATGTTTTGGAGTCTAGATAGGAAATCAGCTACTGTGTTTTGTTTTCCAGGCCTATCTAGAATGGTAATGTTGAATTTTTGTAAAAGCAATAACCATCTTATGACTCTGCCATTAGTAATTGATTTGTTCATTAAGTATCTAATTGCAGAATGATCAGTGTGAACAAAAGTTTCATAGCCTGTTATATAGTGTCCGAATTTGTTTATGGCATGAACAACAGCTAAAAACTCTTTTTCAGTTACAGTATAGTTTAACTCTGCAGGAGTCAAATTTTTACTGGTATAATAGATGGCATAGGGAATCAAATATTTTTGTCCCAATACTGCTCCTAGAGCTGTATCGGAAGCATCTGTCGAGATATGAAAAGGTAACTTCCAGTTAGGTCCCCTTAATATAGGTGCTTCAGAAATTTTGGTTTTCAGGGTTTCAAAAGCTAACTGGCAATCAGAAGTCCATTTTAATTCACAATCTTTGGTGAGTAATTTGAAGAGTGGAGATGCTATCTTGGTAAAGTTTTCTATAAATCTCCGATAATACCCTGTAAATCCTAGAAAACTTCTAACATCTCTTTGACAACTTGGAATGGATAGGTTAGAAATGACTTCAACTTTTGCTCATCAACTCTAATTCCATCCCCTGAAATGTGGTGCCCTAAAACAATACCTTCAGTAAACATCATAAAACATTTTTCATGACTAAGTGAAAGGTTTGCTTCTTGACATATTTTTAAAACTTTTTCCAAGTTGTCTAAATCTTATTCAAATGAGTTTCCATAAACTGTGAAATGATCCATGTACACCTCTACACAATCATGTATTAGATCTGAAAAAATTCCTAATACTGCCCTTTGGAATGTTGCAGGTGCATTGCATAATCCAAATGGCAATAATCGGTAAGCATAGGTACCCCAAGGACAGGTAAATGTGGTTTTGTCTTGATCTTCAAGTGCTACTTGGATTTGATTGTAACCACTAAACCCATCTAAGAATGAGAAGTACTTTTTGCCAGCTAATGTATCTAACACTTGATCTATGAAAGGTAAGGGAAAATGGTCTTTAAGAGTAGCTTTGTTTAATTCTTGGTAGTCAACACATACCCTCCATTTACCATTTTTCTTTGGCACAATTACCAAAGGAGAAACCCACTGACTATCTGAAATGGGATAGATGAAATTGACATTTAAAATTTTTTGCAATTTTTCTTTAACAATCTCCCTAAGATTTGGATTCATCCGTCTTTGAGGTTGTCTGATTGGTTTACAATTTTCCTCTATATAGATGTGATGAGTGCAAGTCTTGGGGCTTATCCCTTTCATGTCAGTGTACTCCCATGCATATGTAGAAGAGTGTCTCTGTAATACTTTGACTAACTTTTCTTGTTGAGATTTCTCTAGGTTCTTATTTATGTTCAAAGTTTTTCCTGGAAAGATCTCACTTGTAGAGCTGCCAAATTTATCCATAGAATGAAGAGACATCTACCTTGATGACAAAAACTCAATATTGGATCCCTCTTGAAATGATTCATGTTTGTGTTCTGGAGAGGATTCAAAGTTTTCTAGAGTATTCAAAATTTGATTATCTTCACTAATTTCTGAAATTGTGAAGAGTGGTTGTAAATCTTCTTCATCCTCTATCCATTGAGTGTCATCTAGATCTGTAATTGTCCTAGCTGGAGGATATAAAGTGAATTTCTTAGTTGAACTACCATCAGAGATATACATATCATCGGATCTACAACTAATAAAAGCATCAGCTGTAGCCAACCAAGGTCTTCCTAATATAACAGGATGGCCTCCTAGATTATTCTTAGGAGTTAGGATCATGAAATCCACAGGGTACTCCCAAGAATCTAGGGACACTGGAATGTCTTCTATTACCCCATCTAGTTTGATCACAGATCTATCTGCTAATTGTAATAGTGTGGGTGTAAAGAGAAGATTATGAAGTTTCAGTTTGTCCATGATTTGTCTACTCATGATATTTATTGCTGCTCCTAAATCAATGAGTGTGTTTTGAATTTCAATTCCATTGATGTGAATTTTGACAACTGGATTTCCTGGGTCAAGATACTTTGGAATAGCAATCTTGCCCATCATAATGTCCGCTATTTGTCCTACCAGTTGAATTTTCTTTGTTTCTCTTATTCTTTTTCTTGTTGTCTTCATACTCAACTCCTTTATTGTTTTGGCTAAAATTGGAATTTCCTTGATGGCTTGTAATAATGGAATTTTAATGCAAACATTTCTCAGCTCATCTAGGAAATCATAATTAGGCACCATAATTTGTTTTTTCTACACCTCTATCAATTTGTAATCTTTCTGGAAAGGGAGGTATAGAAGTAGATGTGGATGGTTGCTCTAATACAGGAGTTGAAATTATTGGATCTTTTTGCTTTGATTTTTCAGTGTTTGGGTCTTGAAAGGATGTGTCTTCCTCAAGACTTTTATTCACCCATAGAGAGTCTTCGTCAGAGTTATCTTGTTCTTGTATAATAACAGAAGGTTTCCTCTTTTCAAGTATTCTTCCAGACCTAAGTTGAACATCACTAAGGTCTAGATGAGTAATTAAATAAGTTGGAAACTGTTGGCCTTCTATCATGTATGTGTTCTGAGGATTTTTATTATTGGGGTTTGGTATGGGTTGATCAGGAAATTGATTTGATTTATGAGGAAATGGTAATGGGAGTGGTTGATTTTGATGTGGTAGGTTCTGATGATGTTGTTGAGGATTTTGTTGAAAATTTTGTTGAAGATTTTGAGGAAAATTTTGTTGAGAATTTTGAGGATAAAAATGTGGGTATGGTGGATAGGATGGTGGATACTGATAGTATGGGGAGTATCTTCCATAGGGACTTTGTGATCCTTGTGCCCAAGCTGAAGATTGATTTTGAAATTGAGGCCAAGGTTACTGCCAAGAATTCCAAGGTGGAGGTTGATTATACATTTGATCATGGAATCCTTGTGTTTGAGGTCCCTGCTAAGGCCTTCTAGATACAAAATTGAGAGACTCTGTGGAATCTGTAGGAGTTTCCTCCTGAAAGACAACTTTGAGACCAGGAAGAGAAGGACAATTCTTGGTCTCATGTTTTTCAGAACAAATGACACAGGTCTCTACAACTTTTACATCCAAAGGACACTCTCTCAAGGCATGTTTCTTTCTACATTTGGGACAAAAGATTGCCAAAGCATCAGATTCAGACTTTTGCTTGTTTTGTATCTTGAGGGTGTCTATTTGTTCACTAAGACTCCCTAAGATATCAGATTTAAAATCATCAAGCATATGTCCTATTTCGGATCTACTTACTGTCTCAGAAGCAGACTTACTTGCCCTTGCAAGAGAAGGATCTCTTGGACCTTTGACAATTTTAGATTTCCCTCTTGAAAGGTTGATACATAACTCAGATATTTCAGGTAATGTGAGTTGTGATATATCCCCTTTTCCCATCATGTTAAGGATATCCAACCATTCATCCCTAATAGTTTTCAACAAAAGAGCTTTTAAGGTGTCTTGATCTAGATTTTCCATTTTTGCCCTTTTGATGTTGTCATTAAATCTTTCCAACAAATCTTCTAAGTTTTCATCTTCTTTTTGTAACATCTTGAACACTTCTTCCTTATGATTAATTGGCATACAATAATCCAAATATCTCTCTAGAAATTCTTGTTTCATATCTTCCCATGTTCTAACAGAACTACTGATTAGACTCATAAACCACTTCAATGCTGCTCCCTTAAAAGTTGAAGGAAATAATTTCAGTTTTTGAGCATCTTGTAGGTAGTCATAAGTTCTACACAGCACTTCAAATTCGAATAAGAAAGTTTCAGGATCTTCAGTTTTAAGTCCATAGAAGTTTGGAAGGATAGAGGGTGAAATGTTTTTCATGGTTGTATTGGTTTCTTCATCAAGTATAGGGAACCCAAAAGAGCTTCCTATTCTACCTCTTTCTCCATTTGCACCTCTACCTCCTTCTCCTCTACCTCTACCTCTACCTCCAAATAGTGTGTTTTCTCCATTAAAAACTCCTCCTCCTCCTTCTTCTGCCATGGTTGACTCTCTTGTAGAAGTGGAAACGTTTGTATCCCTACTAGGAGTCTTTAGATTTTCTTCTATGGCAGGTTCAGTGGATGAAGTGGAAGGTTTCTCTAATGGAATAGTTGACCTTAGATCTTCTAGAAGTCCAGGATCAAGGGAGGATGGAATATGGGTATGAGTTGAAGGTGTACTAGTTCTGGATCTAGATGAAACAAGTGGTGTTCTAGAAATCAAACTTCTGCCTCTGCTGCTTATAAATCTTCCCCTTGAATCTCTCTCCCTACGCATAAAATTTTTTTTGGATGCTAAGAAACAAAGGTTACCTAGTTTTCACTTCCCCGGCAATGGCGCCAAAATGTTTGGTCTCAATCTAGTCTCCTAAACTGAGCTCATTTAATTGTCAACCAGGGTTGGTAAACTGCTGAAGTGAAGTGTATTATATGTACCTAGGTGCTTGTTTCTTAATGCGTTGTGTGCAGTGTTTTGTGATGTTTTTGGTCTTTTGTTATGATTTATGATGTTTTTGGTCTTTTGGTGATTTTATGTTTACAAGAAAAATGGCTAGAAAACTGATGGAAGGAAGCTAATGATTAAAAACAGAGTGAGACCTAATTGATTTATGACAAATGACAAATGCAATTTGCAAACACTGAAGTAGAATCAAATCTAAACTATGACTAATAAAAAACAAAGCTTGATAATGACTTCTAAGGAAATGATTCAAAACATAAATTCAACTTGAGAAATGATCAACTAAACATGCAAATTTTCCTAACTAAACAGTTCAAACAACTAACTCATAATGATGGAACATCTTGTCCTTGATTAGAGATTTGTTGAAGTATGTTTGGAGTAAAACATTGATATCATCATAAGATTCTCTAAAGCTAATTCCTAACTCTATTCTGCAATTTAATTAAATGTCACAAAACCTTACTCAAGAGTTATTGATTTCTTTTCAAAGTAGTCTTTTGAGGGAGAGCTCTGTTTATGAAATGATGAGGAAATTGCAGAGGTACTTCAGGCCTTAAAATGATGTTGTCTTCTGTTCATATGGTTATAGATCAATTATGGATTTTAGAACAAGAAGAGGTTTGTGAATAATGAAGGCTATTTTGTTAAATTTAACAACTGAAGTAATCTAGTACGCAGTGGTTGACAACTGAGTATGGAGTGCTAATGCAATGAGTTAAGCTAAGAATGAACTTAAGGTGTCACTAATCTAAAACAATGCTGAACTACAAGTCATCATCAAACTCAAAACAAAGTAACTGAACATGAATTAAGTGCAATGAAACTCCGGAGTATTCTAACTATGCTATCATGCATTATTCTATGGAATTATACAGTCCGTTTGTCCATCATTATTGATATTTTGGAAGAGATTCTTCTTGTGGAAGAATTAGAACAATTCTGACTGTGCAATTGAATGCAAATGCAAGCAAAAAGACTGAAAGCAATGAAAAACTAAGATATCATATCCATATCCCACTCATCATTATGATATTTTGGACAAGCGTTTAAGAGTAAGAACAGAGATGATACTTAGTGCAAACACACAACTAAATCATTCATTATCACGGTCATGTCTTGAACATCTTAATAGTTTCTTGGAAGAGTTTCTTCTTGTGAAAGAGTGATTAGAACAAGTGTAACTGTGATAGTGAACAACAAAAAAAACTACAACTAAATCCTACAATACTATAGCCATTTCCCATTCATCATTATAATCTTTTGGAAGAGCTTCTTCTTGTGGAAGAATTAGAATGAGTATAACTACAGTAACTAATTAAAAACAACTATGAAATCAACTTCAAATCCTACAATACTATAGCTATTTCCCATTCATCATTATAATATTTTGGAAGAGCTTCTTCTTGTGGAAGAGTTAGAATGAGTATAACCACAGTAGCTAATTAAAACAACTACTAATTCAAATTCAAAAAAAACGCAAAGGCAGCTAGAAGACTTATCTAATTTACGCAAATAAATCCATGCAAGAGGCAGGGGCCCTCTACCACCTGACGGAATTCAACTCCAAATTAAATCAACACTTTCAAAACAACACTGTCTGCTTCATTAAAGATGAAAGAACTTGAACATATCACTCTGCGTCTTCAGAAATGTAGCACAGAATCTAAGAAAAATCTAGCATAAAATCTAACATCAAAATCTAACCTAGCTCTCGGTTTCCCAAGTGTTTATATAACAAATGTAAATAACAAGATTTGCAACAATTCAGGAACACTGTCTTTCCTTATCGGAATCACATTAGGACTCTTGAAGTGACTGCGTGAAAAGGAAAAGACATCTGGACTGAGACAGTCCTAATAGAATTATTCCTTCCTAAATGTGTTCCCACGTTCCAAAACCATACCCAGAATTCGTTTCTTCCTTCATGATGAGCAACGAACCATGTAGACATGACGTGGATTATGCCCATATGCGGTTTTTCTTGAGAGGCCACCTGGAACATACTCAAACGTGAAGGCAGCTGCAAAATCTCCGGTTAGCTACGGAATGTCTGCATTCTGCAGCTAGTTCCGGTCAAAATGCTTTACAATGACAAAAATCACAAAACTTAGCAAGTCAGTCATGTAAATCATTCTAAAAGTAATTTTAACTATATTCATTGATCAATTGGGTCTAGGATAGCAATGGACAAAGGAAAATGAGGTAAAATGGAATAAAATAAAGCACAATTTTGAGGCTCAACACCTGGATCCACCTGAGATAGTTGATGACCCAGAAAGCATCATTTGGAAGTCTCCTAGGATTGAATTATCAACTATTTTCAGATCACCCTTGAGAACTAATTCAGTTCCCGAAAATCTTACAGCTCTACAACAATCACAACATGACTTAGTAAATCCATTTAGAACTAGGTCATTTGATGATATAACTTAGCTAGACTCTGAATTTTCACTTTCATCCCCTGAGACAAGTGAGCATCCTGGTAATAGAGAAACAACACCTCCTGATTTGCATTTCCTTCACAATTTAGGTGTCTCTCATCCAAGATCATCTCAGCAGTATTTTCCTATTCCATCCACTTCTACTCACCCTACATCCACTGTCCAAACCACTCCACTTTAGCCCACTTTCCCTCTTGTAAATCCACCTCCACCTCCTATCATGGCTGCATGGTATGCTCCCCTAGTCCTTCCTGTACCATTAGTTAATCTTCCACAGGACTATCAGTCCAAAATTCCATTATATGATGCTAACAATGCTACAACTACATCACAACATGTGGGTAAGATGAATGACTACTTTGATAGAAATGAAATTGATGATGATTCTGTCAAGCTTAGGTTATTTGCTCAGAGCTTATGGGGAGAAGTAAGAAAATGGTTTAAAATTTTAGCCCCCCATAGTATTAATGATCTCCAAGGCTTCCATCAAACGTTCTTAAACAAATGGGAAGTAAATAAGAATCCCCTCCAAGTCCTTTCTGATTACAAGAACCTCCATAGAAACACCGGGGAAAGTGTGCAAGCTTACTGCACTAGATTCAACAGTGTGTACAATGCGCTCTCCCCAGAACTAAAACCTCCACAAGGCTCAACTTTAAACAAGTTTTCTGAAGGGTTTGACCCTAAGATGGTCTATCAGCTGAGAGAAAGAGATTTTTCAACTCTTGAAGATATGCAAAGGGTTGCTCTTTCTATAGAAGTCAACTTAATGGAGAAGAGAGCAAGAATGAAAAACGAAAAGAGAGTTTCCTTTAGAGAAGAATCCACACCTTCTACTTCCAACTCAAAGATGGAGAGAATGATAGAAGAAATGATGAAAGAGATGAGCATAATTAAGAGAGCACAAGCAAATCAAAACCAAACTGCTCCTCAAAATAGAAACCAGAACCAAAATTAAAATGTTAGAAGGAACCAACCTCCAAACAGGCCTAGGGAAGATGATCAGTAGATCACTCCTCCCTTTCATCAAAACTATGTAAGTGAGGTTGAGGAAACGGATGAGATAACAGAGGGAGATGATATCAACATGTTCGGGGTAGAGGATGATGATTTTGGGATTCATTATGATAAAAAACAAGGTCTATATACACCTTATGATGACAAAATAGATAATGATGGAAATGATTATCAATACATGGAAAATGTCATCATTGAGTCTCAAAGAGAATATGACCTTAGGAGAAAAACTAGTGCACAAACTCCCAACACCAAAACCTCTGACCAATCTTCACAAAACAGCACTACAACCAAGCCTAAAGTTTTCAAACAGAAGGACAAAACAGTAGCTGTAAATTCTGATAAAGGTAAAGGGAAAAGCACTCAAAACAATGAAAAATAGAGTGTAGATCTTAGTGGTACTAACACTTCATATAGTACTCCTATGAAAACAACTGTGTCAAGTGTAAATAAAAAAAATCAGTAAACTGATATTGCTGATAAAGTGACAGCTAATAAGGCTGAAACCAGCATTGTTAAAAGCCAAATTCCTTTCAGCCTGGAGCAGGAAATTTCCAAAATCAAAATCTCTGTTCCCTTGACTGAGTTAGCTGCCCAACATGTATATAGAACCCAAATTTTGAAGGCTTTAAATATAGAGGAAAGTGGGGATACAGTCAATCTTAATGATGACCAACCAGAGCTTATTTTTGGTCCAAAGGGTTAGCCCCCCTATAAATTTTTAACAAGAAAACGGGGGGCTAAATTGTTGTTGAGCCTTCAAGGAATGCATTTCCCTTGAAAACACATCATCCTTGAAGCCTCCTTGTGCCTTTGTATTTTTTCAAAATACCCTCTACTGATTTCCATCATAAAGCCTCTTTGTTTGTGAAGAAATGCCCAAAGGCCTCCTTTTCCCTCTTATTTCCCCCCCACTTAGCTTCTATCCTGCTCCCCTTTACTCCCCCTTCTTTTTCCCTTTTTACCCTTCCAAATCCCCCTAAAATCCCCTTTAAATTCTCCCCTTAGCCTTTGTTTACCATTTTCCCCCCTTATTCCTCTATCATTCCCCTTTCTAACCTTTAAAGCACATTGAAATGGGCTAGAAACCCACTTTCCTACCTTATTATAAGGTCTAACCCCTCCTTCCCCCCTCTTCCGATAAAAATCGCAATGTAAATCATTTCAAATCAAAAATATGCGATTTATATAACCACTTCCCTGACCATACCCCATCATGCATCATAATAAAATTTATTATAAGTCCTATTATGTATAAACCCCGCCGCTATGAAATCGCGATCGCAACCCTTATCTAATCGCAATCGCAACTCTTGTGTGATGATCCCCGATAGGTCCATCGCAAATACTTGCGATGCGATTGATCGCATCGCGCCCCGATCGCTCCATCCCTCCGATTGATCGCAAGTCTTCCATCCGAGCTCCGATTGTGATCCCCCGATTGCATCTCCGCCGTTCACCCAACCTACGATCCGACGACCAGTGCTCAATCGCAATTCCCCTCCCAATTGCAATCGCAAGTCTTGCCTTCCGATCCCCAATCGTGTCGTCTCCTGATTTAATCCGAACCATCCATCCTCCCCTCGATCCAATAGTCAGCGCTCTCTTCGCCTAATTGCAATCGGAAATTTCAATGTGTATCACCCCTGTTCCCCTCCAATTGTGATTGCCCGATTGCATCGCAGTCGTCCATTCCCTCCCAGATCAGACGGCCTGGCGCTAATCGCATCCCCTTTCCTCTATCGCATCAGAACTTTTGTATGGTGTTTTCAATCGCGTCCCTCCACTCCGATTGTGATCCTTTGATCTCATCTCCACCGTCAATCTCACAATAAGATCTGATGGCCCAAATCAATCACCCGTCGCCCCTCTCCACTTCCCGTCGATTGAATGGGGGCCGTTGATCTATGTCCCGAATCCAAAGGACATCGCTTAATCGCCCCACCTCTCCAATCGCAATCGGAACTCGTTAAATATGTGTTGTGATTGCCACCCGCTCCGACCTCCAATTTCGATTAGACCTTTTCGGTCCCACCTCGTACGTTCGTATCCCGTGTCCCAAATCCAAGGCTCCGCTCCCTTGTTTGTTGGTGATTTCCTTTGTAATTCGCCCAAAGTTAATTGTTGGGATTTTAAACTGTTAATAATTTCTCCGCCACTTTGCATTCTTTCCATTGTCTCTCCACTATTCTGCCACCATTCCACCGCCTCCGCAGCATTTCCTCAACCACCACTGCCTAGGCTTTAAACAGTGTATTCTATTGTGCAGATAGCATAGAGAGGCCATTACAGTCGCCAACACAGCAGCAGAGATAGGTTCTGAAGGGATTCAAGCCAGCTAATGGAAGATTAACAATTGCAATCCCGTATTCAAAGGATTAAGGCTCAACTTGAAGACTAATGAGCGCACCAGCAAGTCATAATTGCGCTACCTAACAGCAGAACATGTTTTCTCCAGAGGTACACCTTCCTACAGAAATCTCCTTGCCTCCTCGAGCCCTGAAACGATTAATTACACTGACTGAAGCTCATTTAAGACAGTCAGGCAGTAGTTATGAGGTAGGGAGAGACCTGCAGATCATCCCGCCCAGTTCATTTATTTCGGAACGCTAGCACAGAGCTCCAAACACCAGAAAGGACTCCAAAGAAATACCAGAGGTCAAAATCCGACCTGACAGAGGCGTCCAAACAGCCTACAGAGTACATACAGCGCTGCATTCTGCCATTAAGTGGTATGGGCGTGAACACTTCCACCTTACTATCTTAATGAGACTCATTCAATTTTTCACCTACTTCTGTCTCTTCCTCTTCTCCTATAAGAAATCCCCGAGAACATAATGGAAAGGTTGTTGTCGAGTTGTTCAGCAGTTGCTGTTAGAGGGATTCATTCTTGACTGTAGAACAGTCTTGGGGAGGGAGTAGCAGAGTAGTTTGCATGTAATAGGCTGGGAGGAGAAATTCTGGATTGTATTAGCCATTGGGCTTATTGTACATGACTGGTTTTGCATAAATTAATCAAAGCACATTTCACAGGATCCTGGTCTATTACTATTGGTGATGTTTTTCCTAACTCTGTTTATTACATTTCCATACTGTTTCATGTTCTTCTGGTAGGAAACATAAGTATAACATAGGATTCACCCTTGTTAGGTGCCCTTTGTTTCCTGCTCTCCCTACCTTTAATGTTTTCTTCTTTATGTGCTATCTGAGAATTGATTTCAGTTGATTTAACCAGTGTAGTGGATGATATTGCCTACTCTCATATGTATGAGTTAAATGAATAAGTTCTTAGATGTTCTTGCTAGGTTTAAGCTGGAAGGTTTGGGAACACTGGGGATTAGAGCTAGCCCTGTCCACTAGGATCCTTGCGCGACCAGCTGACCTTTCTAAGATCCCTTAGTTAATCTTATCTCTATTTTCTCTTGGAGTTGCTAAAGCAGACCTGGAGTTAAATGACCTCTGTTCCGATCTATAAGCAGCCCCTTTGTCTCTCTTTGAAAGCTGCCTTTGAGTATGTCCAAGCAGGTCTGGCGTTAAATGACCTCTGACCTAATCTATAGACACAAAATTGGGTTGCTCTCCTTTTCTCATTTTCCTTCCGTAATGTTCCATCCCACCATCTAATCTAAAAGATCCTATAGTATTAGTTGACTTGCCCTTTGGAAGCCTTGGCTTGTTGTTGCATGTAATTTCCTTTTATGACTCCATGGCCCAATGGATGGCACTTTCTTGACCTATACCCTTGACTGAAACATCCTGCTGCTTTTTTCCTTCTCTCCCATCACTTTCTCAGTCTACGGTCTCATGCTTAACCCAGCAACCAACCAACCAAATCATTTTTAACCCCCCTTCGTGCTTCATAACTAGCCTAATATCTCATATTGAGCTTCAAAGATACATCATTCTTTGTCTTATTGGAGAGATCCCTCTCCGGGTCCAGGAGGGCTAGATCCTAGGGCCCCAAAGTGGTTTGATGTTGTCTTATCTTTTGGTATTGCCAAATCTTCCAAAACATAGGAACCCCAACATAATGGCGACTCTGCTGGGGAAGAATATGAGAGTCCAGAACTGCTAATATTTGGTCTATTTCGCATTGTCGTCCCCAACATAATGGCGACTCCGCTGGGGAAGAATCTGAGAGTCCAGAACTGCTAATATTTGGTCTATTTCCCATTTTCGTCCCCAACATAATGGCGACTCCGCTGGGGAATAGAGACCAATCAGCCTTGATTTGGTAAACCACTGTGGTGGACAGTAAGTTGTAAATCATCCACCTGGCGACTCCACAATTCCTGAATGATTAAAAGACTCCATAGGTGATCAGCATGCCACTGATTATCTTGGTTTCACGTGACTCCACTGGGAGACCAGTCGCATTACAACATCACCCACACCAATGGAAGACTCTGAGTTTAGTCCCCTTGAAGAGTTTTGTTGTAGAATATCATATATATTGGCTAAACTCAGATGCGAAGACCTTCCAAAGGTTTTCCGTTCCAGCTCAAGATTCAATGACCAACCTGACCTGAAGAAAGTTTTTTTAGAAGTGCTGGTGGAGAGATATGAAGCTGAGAACGAGCTTTTGAACTCACAGGAGAAATCACACGAGTTCAGAGACCCCAGAGCCTGCTTGGAAAGTCTCCCGCCCCCTAAAAATGAAGAAATTCCACTGCTCGTTGAAATGCCAGAAGAAGATGATCCGGTTCTCGAGAGCTGCTTTGAAGATGCAATGGAAAATGCCATAATCGAAGCTGCCCAGGATGTAGATAGCCTACCAGTCATGGGAGGCCTAAAAGAATAAAGTGTACATCATGTGTTCGTTGATCCTGTGGCAGAGTACATTGAGGCCTTGATTTGCTCGAATACTCCAACATTGATCTTCAGCACGGGCCAGATTCATCAGGAATGGTCACTACTGATGGTGACCACAGTTTTCAAGAACCACATGCAGAGCACCCTGTGGTTATCTCTGACAGGAAGTCAGTGCTCATATCCTTTTTTGTTGCTACTTGACTGGCTGCATTGGCATTATTGTATCACTTAGTACATCGGAGATTTCCAAGTAGAGTAGGGTAGGTAGGGAGTCTGAAATAAAGCTCAGTAGGTGAGCATGTAGCTAGTTGTTTTAATTTCTGCAAAGTCCAGCAAGCCAGACAGTCTAATCCTGGCTTGACTGTTTTTCAATTTCTATCTTAGAATGTAGAGAAGAAATCTGCTAGACAGTTTAATCCTAGCAGATAGTAGTGTAGGTAGAGAAACTATGAGGCCAACAGTCTAATCTGCTCTCATGGAGTAATAAGGGTAGAAGTAGAACAGGTTTATTTTACTGTTTGTAAAAATTAATGATGTAAAGGGTCTGCAAGTCTAAGTGCACCCAGAAGAAAAAATGTTAGGACTATAGTGTGGGTAGGTAGTTGTTGGGGAAAATTTTACTGCTGATATAATGTCTTCAGGATTTGTGGCAGCTGATCTAAAGAAAGAAAAGAGATGGCTTATAGCAGTAGGCATCTGGCCTACACCAAGAGATCATTTTCTGAATTCTTGACTCCTTCAAGAAGAAGTCATCCCCATGTGGAGCCACTGTTAGCCCCCCTATAAATTTTTGACAAGAAAACGGGGGGCTAAATTGTTGTCGAGCCTTCAAGGAATGCATTTCCCTTGAAAACACATCATCCTTGAAGCCTCCTTGTGCCTTTGTCTTTTTTCAAAATCCCCTCTATTGATTTCCATCATAAAGCCTCTCTATTTGTGAAGAAATGCCCAAAGGCCTCCTTTTCCCTCTTATTTCCCCCCCACTTAGCTTCTATCCTGCTCCCCTTTACTCCCCCTTCTTTTTCCCTTTTTACCCTTCCAAATCCCCCTAAAATCCCCTTTAAATTCTCCCCTTAGCCTTTGTTGACCATTTTCCCCCCTTATTCCTCTATCATTCCCCTTTCTAACCTTTAAAGCACATTGAAATGGGCTTGAAACCCACTTTCCTACCTTATTATAAGGTCTAACCCCTCCTTCCCCTCTCTTCCAATCAAAATCGCAATGTAAATCATTTCAAATAAAAAATATGCAATTTATATAACCACTTCCCCGATCATACCCCCTCATGCATCGTAATAAACTTTATTATAAGTCTTATTATGTATAAACCCCGCCGCTGTGAAATCGCGATCGCAACCCTTATCCAATCGCAATCGCAACTCTTGTGTGATGATCCCCGATTGGTCCATCGCAAATACTTGCGATGCGATTGATTGCATTGCGCCTCGATCGATCCATCCCTCCAATTGATCGCAAGTCTTCCTTCCGAGCTCCGATTGCGATCCCCCGATTGCATCTCCGCTGTTCACCCAACCCGCGATCCGACGACCAGCGCTCAATCACAATTCCCCTCCCGATCGCAATCGCAAGTCTTGCCTTCCGATCCCCGATCGCGCTGTCTCCTGATTTAATCCAGACCGTCCATCCTCCCCTCGATCCAATGGTCAGTGCTCTCTCTGCCCAATCGAAATCGGAAATTTCAATGTGTGTCACCCCTGTTCCCCTCCGATTACGATTGCCCGATTGCATCGTAGCCGTCCATTCCCTCCCAGATCGGACAGCCTGGCACTAATCGTATCCCATTTCCTCCATCGCATCAGAACTTTTGTATGGTGTTTTCAATCACGCCCCTCCACTCCGATTGTGATCCTTTGATCTCATCTCCACCGTCGATCTCACAATAAGATCTGATGGCCCAAATCAAATCGCCCGTCGCCCCTCTCCACTTCCCGCCGATTGAATGGGGGCCATTGATCTATGTCCCGGATCCAAAGGACATCGCTTAATCACCCCACCTCTCCAATCACAATCGGAACTCGTTAAATATGTGTTGTGATTGCCACCCGCTCTAACCTCCGATTGTGATTAGACCTTTTCAGTCCCACCTTGTACGTTCGTATCCCGTGTCCCACATCCAAGGCTCCGCTCCCTTGTTTGTTGGTGATTTCCTTTGTAATTCGCCCAAAGTTAATTGTTGGGCTTTTAAACTGTTAATCATTTCTTCGCCACTTTGCATTCTTTCCATTGTCTCTCCACTATTCTGCCACCATTCCACCGCCTCCGTAGCATTTCCTCCGCCACCACTGCCCGGGCTTTAAACAATGTATTCTATTGTGTAGATAGCATAGAGAGGCCACTACAGTCGCTAGCACAGAAACAGAGACGGGTTCTGAAGGGATTCAAACTGGCTAATGGAAGATTAACAATTGTAATCCCGTATTCAAAGGATTAAGGCTCAGCTTGAAGACTAATGAGTGCACCAGCAAGTCATAATTGTGCTACCTAACAGCAGAACATGTTTTCTCCAGAGTTACACCTTCCTACAAAAATCTCCTTGCCTCCTCGAGCCCTGAAACGATTAATTACACTGACTGAAGCTCATTTAAGACAGTCAGGCAACAGTTATGAGGTAGGGAGAGACCTGTAGATCATCCCGCCCAGTTCATTTATTCCGGAAGGCTAGCGCAGAGCTCCAAACACCAGAAAGGACTCCAAAGAAATACCAAAGGTCAAAATCCGACCTGACAGAGGCGTCCAAATAGCCTACAGAGTACATACAGCGCTGCATTCTTCCATTCATTGGTATGGGTGTGAACACTTCCACCTTACTATCTTAATGAGACTCATTCAATTGTTCACCTACTTTTGTCTCTTCCTCTTCTCCTATAAGAAATCCCCGAGAACATAATGGAAAGGTTGTTGTCGAGTTGTTCGGCAGTTGCTGTTAGAGGGATTCATTCTTGACTGTAGAACAATCTTGGGGAGGGAGTAGTAGAGTAGTTTGCATGTAATAGGCTGTGAGGAGAAAGTCTGGATTGTATTAGCCATTGGGCTTATTGTACATGATTGGTTTTGCATCAATTAATCAAAGCACATTTCACAGGATCCTGGTCTATTACTATTGGTGATGTTTTTCCTAACTCTGTTTATTACATTTCCATACTGTTTCATGTTCTTTTGGTAGGCAACAGAAGTATAACATAGGATTCACCCTTGTTAGGTGCCCTTTGTTTCCTGCTCTCCCTACCTTTAATGTTTTCTGCTTTATGTGCTATCTGAGAATTGATTTCAGTTGATTTAACCAGTGTAGTGGATGATATTACCTACTCTCTGATGTATGAATTAAATGAATCAGTTCTTAGATGTTCTTGCTAGGTTTAAGCTGGAAGGTTTGGGAACACTGGGGATTAGAGCTAGCCCTATCCACTAGGATCCTTGCGCGACTAGCTAACCTTTCTAAGATCCCTTAGTTAATCTTATCTCTGTTTTCTCTTGGAGTTGCTAAAGAAGACCTGGAGTTAAATGACCTTTTTTCCGATCTATAAGCATCCCCTTTGTCTCTCTTTGAAAGCTTCCTTTGAGTATGTCCAAGCAGGTATGGAGTTAAATGACCTTTGACCTGATCTATAGACAGAAAATTGGGTTGCTCTCCTTTTCTCATTTTCCTTCCTTAATGTTCCATCCCACCATCTAATATAAAATATCCTATAGTATTAGATGACTTTCCCTTTGGAATCCTTGGCTTGTTGTTGCATGTAATTTCCTTTTATGACTCCATGGCCCAATGGATGGCACTTTCTTGACCTATCCCCTTGACTGAAACATCCTACTACTTTGTTCCTTCTCTCCCATCACTTTCTCAGTCTATGGTCTCATGACTCAACCCAGCAACCAACCAACCAAATCATTTTGAACCCCCCCTTCGTGCTTCATAAATATCCTAATATCTCATATTGAGCTTCAAAGATACATCATTATTTGTCTTATTGGAGAGATCCCTCTCCGGGTCCAGGAGGGCTAGATCCTAGGGCCCCAAAGTGGTTTGATGTTGTATTATCTTTTGGTATTGCCAAATATGCCAAAACATAGGAACCCCAACACAAATATTGAAGGTAAATATCAAGAAGGACCTGTTCCCCCCTTTTATGTAAGTTTAAATGTTCATGACAAAATTTTACACAACGCTATGCATGATTCTAGGGCTTCTCATAATTTAATGCCTAAAGCTGTGATGGAGAGCCTTGGTTTAGAAATTACCAGACCATATAAAGACCTGTACTCCTTTGATTCTAGCAGAGTAAGGTGTTTAGGATTAATCAAAGACCTCTGTGTTAACTTAGCCCAGATTCCAGCCAAATGCCTTGTTATGGATATTGTTGTGGCTGATGTCCCCCCCAAGTATGGAATGTTACTATCAAGGTCTTGGGGAGCTAAATTATAGGGGACTATGCAAATGGACATGACCTACACGTCTATCCTTGTTTTCAATCAGAATAGAAGACTTTACAAGGAATCTCATATGAAATACACAGTTACAAGTCAAGACAGACTGCAGAAATCCCCTTTATACTCTGTAGATACCGGCCTTGATTCATTTATCCTTTTTAACGAAGAAACATTAGATGAACAAATAACTTTGACAGAGTTAATGGCTGATAGAGAGGAGGAGGTAAATACCACAAAAATGACAAAACAATTTTCTACGTTGGAAAACGTTAGTAAAATAAACAAGAGTCTTGAATTACAAGTCATGCGTCCTTCATTTTTGAACCTGGACACTAAAGAAAATGACCCTCAAATGAACGCAAATTCTGGTGGATCAAAACAAATATGACTAAGTGCTGACATTCCACAACGGTTGAACACGTTAGTTGAAAAGGATGGTAACCGAACATTCGAAACAAAAAACAATCCTCTATGGAGTATATTTTTTGATGGATCCTGCACTAAAACCAATGCAGGCGTAGGTGTTTGGATTACTAATACTGAAAACAATCACATAGAAAACATTTCCTGTAAACTAAACTTTCAGTGTTCCAATAACATAGTGGAATATGAGTCCCTACTTTTAGGCTTACGTTTGTTAAAAAAGATAGGAGCCCAAAGAATTAAAGTTCACGGGGATTCAGAGTTAATCATTAGGCAAGTCAATGGGGAGTATAACGCTCATCATCCCAGACTTCGGGCCTACCGGAACGATGTCGTGGATCTTTTGGAAACTTTTGAAGAGTCGTAATTGATTTTTGTCCCAAGAAAGAAAAAAATTGCGGCCCACAGCTTAGCCTACGCAGCTAGAACATGCTTAATGCCACATAACACCAAAGACTGCACAACTCAGATAAAATTCAGACCAGCTATGCCTGATAATGAGAAATATTGGCAGGTGTTTGACAATGACAAACAAATAGAAGACTTCATGCAATTCAAAAATGAATTCGAGCTAAACAGTTCGAACTCAAACTATGAAACAGACTGCAAGGAAGAAAATTTTCTTGATGAAGAATAACGATCTCCCAAACTTGCTAATATAAATCTGTTGTCAAGAAAACTTAAAAGAAAAACAGAAATGAATACAGCATCCGGAACAGAAGAGTTAGAAACTTTGCATTATAAATATGAAAGTTTGCCTAAAGGTCTGGCTCCTTTAGAAGAGTTGTTCAATTTTAATGATGTGGCAAATAAACCAAAACTAGAACCTATAGAGACTGAGGTAGAAGAGTGCAATATAGGCAGTGAACTTAAATCTATGATGATTAAACTGTCTAAGACTTTACCGGCTCACATTAAAATTAAATATATTGAGCTGTTTAAAGATTTTTACGATGTTTTTTCCTGGAGTTACGAAGATCTTAAATCCTATGACACTGAAATAATACAACACAAAATTCCCCTCAAGGAGAACCAAAAACCATTCAAACAGAAACTGCACAGAAAAAACCCTGTTTAGTTACCGTTGGTTCAGAAGGAGATCATGAAAATGAATGATGCTGGTATTATTGTCCCTATTAGATATTCTGAATGGGTATCTAATCTGGTGTCTGTTAGGAAGAAAACTGGAGAAATCAGGCTTTGTATAGAATTTAGAGACTTAAACAAAGCTTCATTAAAAGACAAATATCCCTTACCTAAGATGGATCATATTTGCCAAAGGGTGGTAGGGTCTAAAAAGAATGGCAGCGTTGGATGGCTATTCAGTGAAGGCTAATGAGATCTGAATACCTCATTTATCAATTAAAGACAACCTTACTACACCATGGGGCACTTTCATGTATGTGAAAATTCCTTTTGGTCTAATGAATGCTGGAGCAATTTTTCAAAGAGCCATGGACATAGCTTTCTCGGAAGAACTGGGCTACTTCATCATTATCTATCTTGATGATGTTACTGTGTTTTCAAAAACAGATGAAGAGCATTTAAAACATTTAAGAAATTTTTTTGAGAAATGCAAAAAGTTTGGGATATCTTTTGTTAAACACCATGTTAAAGCACACACATGGTGTATGAGAAAGATAAAAACACACACAAGAGACTCAACACACTGAAGGATAAGTGTGAGGCTTTCTTATTTTTTCCATTATACATGATGTACATTTATAGTAGAATGGTGTGACTCTTGGTTTCATATTCCAAGGTCACTTGGACTCCATTGTTACTTTTCGCATTCCACACCTACCGATGTAGGATTAGGTGTTCCAACATCCCCCTTAATCCGAAGGGGTATGTGTGATTCCAAGAAAGAGTTGTAATACAAATCTTCAAAGTATACATGGCAAAGACTTAAATAACTAACTCTCTGAAATGTTGGAAAAAAGAGGTGGTTTAAGGATGACCACCAACACTGGAACAAAATACTTGTTGCAGTTCTCGGAACTCTTCCAAAACTGGCAAGAAGCTGAAAGCTTCTACTAGAGGAATTGTCCTTCATATAAAAAGGGAGACCTTCAACCTAAAAGAAGGGAGGTCTACTACCTGTGATGGTTTTAGGATTACCAACAACTCTGGAATGCTTGAAGCATTTCCTGGAACTCAACCAAAGCTGGAAAGAAGCTGAAGGCTTCTGCTAGAGGAAGTGTTCCTCATATATGAAAGTGAGACTCGACCTAAAATAAGGAGGTCACACCGTGATGGTTTTAGGTTATCCACCAACCAAAGACATATCAATCAAGGCATGCTCATGGGCATCCGTCTCTCTGGCTACATCTCTGAATTCGGAATGACGAATTGTGGCTCAGGCTCGCTTGAACTACTGGCTACAACTCTGAACATGGAATGAGAGATTGTGGCTCAGGCTCGCTTGATCTGTCGTCGAAGCTTGTACATGACCACCATTTTCCCCCCTGTCATGGACAAGGTGAGATGATGGCGAAAACTCAACTGCAAGTTTGCTCAATATCCGTGAACAAGTTCTAACATGTGTCATAAACATCTTCTTGGCCGTTGATGCCCATTGCCAAGAAGCGATCCATCCAAGATGAATCTTTGTTCTCAAGTGCAGAGACTTGTTTCAAGCATATGTCCAAGAACATGTACAAACTACGTTGCTTGGATGGATGAAGATCAAAACAGTGATCTTTCATATGGCCAACTCGATCACAGTGTTGGCATTTCTCAATCTGTTGTGGAAGTGGAACAGGATCTGGAACAGCTGCAGGTGAACTGTCATACATGAATCCGGCACTCTGAAATATGATAGGTTTGGTGTAGTCTGGAAAATGAAAGGACACATCCTTGTCATATCCAAGACTAGTTATGTGCTTGTTGTGGACAAGCTCTTCCCAAGGTCTAATGATGGGCTTGAGAAGTGCAGGCTGAACTGCTGCATCTGCATGTACATCTGCTCTTGTACAAGGCACTGAATGTGAATCATCTACAACTTTATCTTCTTTCTTTTGGTGAGAGTCCTTCACAATATTCTGAACAGAAACAGGTTCAGAATGGTGACTCTTTTGCTGAAGTTCATCTTGTTGGAGTTGAGATTTCAACTGCAAAAACTCAATATTTTCTTGTGCATCTTGTAAACAAGTCTGAATATTACAAAGAGCATCCTTGCTCATTTTTATCACATCATCAACATTGGAATGAATTAGGTTATTCAAAAACTCTAATGCCTCATTGATTTTAGCCATTTCAACAACTTAGGCTCAAAAAATGAAATGGTGTCAGCTTCAACCGAAAATGCACCCGTTTACAATGTGATGCAACAAGAAATACAAATGACTCAAGAGACCTTCCAACTATGGAAATCTCAAAGGAAAAAATGTGCTCCTCAAATGATGGAGGGAAATCAACAATCTTTCAACAACTCAAGTACTGATTGCAACTATGAAGAAGATGAAAATTCCACTCAAAATACAATTTCATCTCAATACATATCTCTGCAAAATATTTGTAAATGTGTAGCTAAAAACACTTGTGCAAGAATCTTTTTATGGCAGCTGAATTTTTTCTTCAAATAACTGTTTTGCAATGATGGCAAACTTGTCTTCTCATGTAAAATTCTTCAAAAAATCACCCTTATGTCACAAATCACACAATGTCAAATCTTCTCTTTTCACTATGTATGTTTACTGTCCATTTGCTTCATATGTCAATTCCTTCATTTCTACTGTTCATGTCTCTTTTTCCTCTCTCTCTGCTGTTTTTTTTTTTAATTAATTAAAAATGGAAATGATGAGGAATTAATTAAAAATGGAAGGAATTTTAATTAGGGAAGGGGAAATATTAAAATGGGAGTGAATTTTAATAAATTTAAAAAGGGATGGGGGGTGAGAAAAAAGGGATAGTGTTAATAAAAAAGGGATTATTAAAAATGGAGGAGAGAACTTTTAAAAAAATTTGGGAGGGGACGGAGGTATTATATGAGAGGGGAGGGAGGGTATTAAAAATATTTTAAAATAACAAAAAGAAAAAATGAAACATTGGGAGGGTTGGCGTATTGCAATGGAGGGGAGGGGACGAGGGCCACGGGAGTGAGAGGGAGCGATGGGAATGGCGTGAGGAGAGAGTAGTGTGGAGTGATAAGGGTTGCAGAGCCGTGAGAAAGGGGAGGAGGGTCGAGCGTTGAGAGATGCAGTCGACTGGGGTAGAGCGCAAGGAGAGAAAGGCAGATGCGTGTGAGTGGGGGGTCCGCTGTGTGAGGTGAGGAGTGGACGAGGTAGAAGGGGCGAGGTCGAGAGCCGTAGAAGGGAGTGACTATGCAGAGTTAAGTGTAGCAGATAGGCGTAGAGAATGGTAGGATGCGTGAGGAGTTAATGGCGTAGGGAATAGCGCAAGGAGGAGGTTCGAATGTGAGCTGGGAGGGCGTATCGGGTAGAGCGAGCAGGAGTCGAGGTATGGGGGGTAGGAATCCACGTGGGAGGGGCATGTGAGTGTATAACGCAGAAGGTGAGGGAATATAACGTAGAAGTGGGGGGCGTATAGGTGAGGGCCGAGGAGAAGCGTAAGGTGCTAGAGCGCTGGTAGAGTGGAGTGTAGTGTGAAGGCCATGGTGAGGGGGATGTGCTAAGCAATGAGAGCGGGATTTGTTGTTGGTAGGGAGTAAGGTGGATGTGGGAGGAGAAGAGTGTTGTTCGAGTGGTGAGGTGTGAGTGCTGGAGCGATAAGGGGAGAGATAAGCAGGTGTGGAGTGGGATTTGATGCAGGGTTTGGAAGTGTTGCAGAGTGAGAGGGCCGAAGGGTCGAGTTGTAAAATTTTTTATTTTTATTTTTATTTTTTTATTTTTATTTTTAAGTTTGAAAAAAATACCGCAAAGAGCAGAGATAGGAAATCCACTTGAAAAAAAACAGTATAATTTTTCTTCTTCCAAATATAGAGTAGAATTAATTCTAGCAGCAGAAAAATGGAGAATTTGTAGATTTAGAGACTTGCAGAGAACTTAGAGATCTCAGAAATTTTTCAATGAAAACTCAGAAATATCTTCAAAAACCCTCTCAGCAGCTCAAAAATGCAGAATTTAAAAATACTCAGAAATATTTTCCACTAAAAACTCATAAACTTCTTTAGGAATCCCAATTTAAACAATTTTTCCAACAGCTCTCCAAAACAGAATTTAATGGGCAGAAATTGCAGGAAGAAATCAACCTTCAGATGGGCAGTGCTTCCTTTCTTCAAAACCAATGCCTGAATGCTGCCAATTTCTGAATGCTGGGATTCTGAATGTTGCTCCTTCTCAAAACCAATGTTGCTCTTCTTCAAAACAAATGTTTCTCTTCTTCAAAACACCTTTCCGAATCCAGCAAAATGTCTGCTGTAAAAACTCTCTAAATGCTGCAAAAATGTCAAGAATTTTGTAGATATGCACAGGCCATAAACACAAATGGCTCACTCAATTTGGAGCAGGGCCAGCAATCACCCGCTCTGATACCATGTTAAAGCACACACATGGTGTATGAGAAAGATAAACACACACACAAGAGACTCAACACACTGAAGGATAAGCATGAGGCTTTCTTATTTTTTCCATTATACATGATGCACATTTATAGTACAATGGTGTGACTCTTGGTTTCACATTCCAGGGTCACTTGGACTCCATTGTGACTTTTCGCATTCCACACCTACCCATGTAGGATTAGGTGTTCCAACATCTTTAAACCCTAAGAAGACACTATTTGGGCTCCAAGAAGGTAAACTTCTTGGGCACATTATTTCTGAAGAGAGTATAAAGATAGATCCAAAGAGGATTGAGGCCATATTGCAAATTTCTCATCCTCGAAACATCAAAGAGTTTCAATCTTTCGTTGGAAAGATTAAATTTTTGAGAAGGTTCATCCCCAATTTGGCTGAGCTCCTTAGGAAAATCACAAACATGTTGAAGAAAGAGCAAGGGGTAAAATGGACTTTGGAAGCAAGGAAGTCCTTTGAGTTGGTGAAACAAGCATTAACCAAAACACCGGTTCTAATAGCTCCTGATTTTTCAAAATATTTTTATATCTTTTCATTTGCATCGGAACATACCATAGCTATTGTCCTTTTACAGAAAAATCCACAAGGACAAGAGCAACCTATTGCATTTTTTAGCAAGGCATTGAGGGATGCCCCTTTGAAGTATAACATTATGGAGAAGCAAACTTTTTCTTTGGTTAAAGCTTTGAAAGACTTCAGAGTATACATCCTTCACTCACACATCATTTACTTTGTCCCAAACTCAGTTGTTAAAGACATTCTAACACAGGACCCAGATGGTAAGAGAGGTAAGTGGATTGTTGTTATTCTTGAGTATGATTTAGAGATAAAACCCACTAAACTCATCAAAGGCCAAGGTCTGGCTAGATTAATGGTTGAATCCAACTTTGAAGTTCTTGATATTAATATGATTAATACTTTGGATGACCAAGAAGAATTATCAACTCCTATAGTTGAAGATCATTTTATGAATTCTCCTTGGTATGCTGATATTATTTATGTTTTGCTTAAATTGAATACACCTCCTGGTTTAACAAAAACAAAGGCAAGATTCCTTAAATTGAAAGCTGTAAATTATTGCATTATAGATAGATGTCTTTATTGGAAAAATGCATGTGGTCTATTGCTTAAATTTTTTCCTGAGTTTGATGCAGATAAGGTTAAGCACGAGTTCCATGAAGGAGAGTGTGGGGGTCATTTGTACTGGAAAACAACAGCCAACAAAATTTTGAGGGCTAGTTTCTATTGGCATACTCTTTTTCCTGATATCCACAAGATGATCATTTCCTGTCATAATTGTCAACTTTTTGAAGGCAAAAGAAAACTCTTGCCCCTACCTCTGCATCCAATCACTGTTGAAGCCACATTTCAAAAATGGGGACTTGACTTCATAGGAGAAATCCAACCCTCATCTTCTGCCCAGAATAGATGGATTATCACTGCCACAAACTATTTCACTAAGTGGATAGAAGCCATACCTTGTAAACAGGCCAATGATTTAGTTATTATAAAATTTATGGAGACTAACATTCTCTCCAGATTTAGCTGTCCTACCAAGATCATCACTGATAATGCAGCAGCATTTGGATCAAAGAAGATGGTTGAGTTCTGTCATAGATATCAGATAACTTTGGGACATTCCACGGCCTATTACCCTCAAGGTAATGGACTTGCAGAATCCTCAAACAAAATTCTAGTGAACATAATCAAGAAATTGTTGGAGGACAACAAAAAGTCTTGGCACACAAAGTTGGTTCATGCACTTTGGGCTGACAGATTAACTTTAAAGAAATCTATTGGCATGTCACATTTTCAGCTCGTGTATGGTATTGATGAAATTTTTCCAAACAGCCTTGGTGTACCAGTAATGAATTTGATTCAAGAATTGCAAACTGAAGATAATGACATGATCAGAAGAATAAATCAGACCATTCATCTTCAGCAAACTAGAGAGGAATTTTATGACAAAGTATTGCAGAAACAGGATAGCATTAAAAGGCTTTTTGATAGAAGAAGAAAGGCCAGCAATTTCAAGATTGGAGACAAAGTTTTAAAGTGGGAATCAAGGAGGGAATATAAGGGCAAGCATGGGAAGTTTGACAACTTATGGCTTGGCTCTTACTCAATTCATTCAGCTGCTGGCAACAATGCATTTTTCTTGCAGGAGTTGAATGGAGCAGAATTGTTTGGAGGTCCTGTCAATGGCAGGATGCTCAAGCATTACTTCTCTTGATCCATGAAATGTTTTGAAGCCTTTTTTATCTTTTTTCCATTATAAATATCTCATCCACCATTGCATTCAAAGTTAGAAAAATCAAAAATACAAAAACAGTGAAAGAAAGAAAAGAGGGCAGATTGTGAAAAACAAGAAAGGTACAGCCCCATACCAAAAGAGACAAACAAATATGAAAGTGTGCAAGCTTAAATGCCACTCCTACTAAACACACTTCTAGTTAGTCAAACAACCTAATCTTGAATAATTAGATTTTGAATTACTACTGATAGGATAGTGAAATTGATTTGCCAAACTTTTTAATCTTGGTTTATTAGTAGGTAGATTAGGATAGAAATGAAAGGTTCAAACATGTTCAAAACTTGAACCTAAGTTTCCAAGCAAGAGATGACTCAAATCTGTTTTATTTACTGAGTCAAAAGGTGTAAATCTGGTTCTAATCAGCTCAAAATCTGAACCAGAAAACAAGAAAAACAGCCCAAGTATGAGTCAAAACAGAGCTGTAAAAGAGTGAATGAAGTGCTTGAACTTTCAGATCTTAAGACTTCCATTTTTTATTTAAATTTCTATAATAAATGACTATGTGCAGTTATTTTCATGCCATAGGTCAGCATCAAGTTAGACTGTTTAAACCTGACTTGAATGCTTTTAAATTTCTGTTGTAGAAATTAGAGAATAAAATCTGTTGGACAGTTTAATCCCAACAGATAGTAGAATAGGTAGAGAAGCATATGAACTCAACTGTTTAATCTAAGTTCAGGGAGAAATAAGGAGTAGAAATAGATTAGATTTCCTTCTTTCAAAATAATAAAATGTTGTAAATAGAGTTTGCCAATCCAAGAGCACTCTAAATGAAGAAAAAATTTTAGATCAGTAGGATTGGGTCGGTATAAAGCTTGTAGATGAAGATCCATTGTTTTCATAGCTACTAATATGTTTTCAGAGAAGATCACCCCATCAAAGGAAGAGCAGCATTATGGATCAGGCACAGGTCAGCCTCCCAGAGAATGCAAGTCTGAAGTTCTTGATGCCTTCAAAGAAGGCACCATCCCCAAGTGGAGCCACTGTTAGCCACCTATAATATTTTTTATACCAAAAGGTGACTAAGACTTTTTGAGCCTCCAAGGAACAAATTTTATCACTGCTAAAAATTGTTGGCTCTTGAAGACTCTTGAAAGGCCTCATGCTTCTATCCAAAATCTTCATTGCTATTTCCCATTTTTCACTCAGAAATTTTTCTAATTTCAAGAGGAGAGATTGCTGCAAAGACCATATTTTTCCCCTTTTCCCCCACTCAAAACTAACCTTCATTTGCACCCCTTTCTTCCATATAAATCCTCTATTTTTCATGTTTTCCTTTCATGAAAATTCCCCTTTCATATGTTAAAAACTCATTTTTTAACTATTTTTGAACCCATCAAATTCCATTGAAAACTATGAAGAATTCATGAAAATACAAGTTTTTCTATGGAATTAAGCCCCTTCGGCTAAGTCCTAACCACTTCCCCCCACATGCCCATGCGTTAAAACCAAACGCCAAAGCCTTTCGGCGCTAATCACATCGCACAATTTCAAACAGCGCAAGTCTTTTTCCGTAGACCAAAAGTTCCGATGCAATTAGCTTTGCATCATATAAATCCCGATGCGATCAGCTCCCCTTGATATAAACTCTAGATCTCATGTTTCTTTTGAAAAACCAAGTGTTAAAGACCCCGAGTGCTAATCGCATCAGAAAGAAACAAGTGCGCAAGTCTTAAACCATGTTCCGAAAACTCCGATTGCAATTAGCCTTTGTATCTAAAACCCCGATCATGTTATCATTTCATATAACCATAAAGCCTGCCCCAGGTGCTTAAACCCCTATATTTTTCACTCCCCATCGTTATTTTTCGTTGTAAAAACCCAAAACCCACTTATCCAAAGTTTTAACTTAAAACCTTAAAGTCACATGTTGAAATACTTTAAATGGGTAGATTAAAAAGACCGATCGTGCAATCGCAATCGAAGAAATTAAAATGGGTTGATCGAAAAGACCCGCATCAAAGTTCCGATGTGATTGGGTCTTATATGTTAAAACTTCCCCCCCGCCTCTATTTCATATGACTTTCCCAGGGACCGAGAGTTAAAAGTCCCAAGGCGCTTATCGCATCGCAAATGTTTTAAATGAGTTAATCGAAAGACCAGTCTTCGATTTCCGATTGCGATTGGCCCTTGTTTCAAATACGCCCCGGGCATATTATCCTCCATATAATTAAAGGCCCCGCAGTCGGGCGCCTATTCATTTTATGCACATTTTCCGCCCCCGAAGCCGAAAAACCTTTGTTTTATTTTTTAAACCTTTTTTTTTTTCATGTATTATCAAGGTTTGCTCTCGGTTCATCTCTGTCGTTGATCGACAGTCGATCAAACGGTCAGCGCTCCATCGCATCGAAGTCTCCAATCGCATCGCAAAATTTTAATCGCATATGTTTGTTTTGTTTCCCCGATCGGCCTCTCCCCGATTTATCACCCACCGTCGATCTAATCTATAGATCTACGGCCTGCGCTACATCGCATTGTTTATTTCCATCGCATCCCCTCATTCTCAACCTCCGATTGCGACTCCCTCGATTCATTTTCCACCGTTGATCTCATTCTTAGATCAACAACCATCGCTTAATCGCCTCCGCCCTCCTGATCGCGCAATCGCATCGGTGATTTTCATCACACCCTTTTCCTCCTCCCACCGATTGCGATTCCCCAATTAGATCTGGACCGTCCACATGTCCAGATCGGACGGTCCAGGATCTCTCCACTTTATTTTTTCCCCCGCTCTTCTTTTGCCTATTATTTCCAGATCTCCACTGTTGGATGCTCTCATCCAACGGCTACGCTCCTTTCCCCACCATCTGAAGCAGTTTATCCAAAAAAATGCAGGATTTCTTTATAATTTTATGTTTTTTGTAGGTTTTAAAAGGTCTCCGTTGTTATATTGAAGAAAAGCCAGGAGTTGGGAATGACAATTCCCATGCTTTCGGCCCATAAAGAGAACCATTCACAGGGCTCCATTCAAACATTTTATCAACGTTCCATGGGCGCCGATACTATAAAGGCCCTATGTGGCTCTGCACATTGACAAGACACTACGTTTTAACGCGATTTCAAAAATAGTATAAGTTTTGAAGAGCAGAGTGTAGCAAAAAGAAGATTAAAGACAGATCTGGGGAATTACAGCTAAAAATAATTATCAAAATCCTAATTCCCTGGACTAAAACATGGTCAACAGAAAATCATAAATGTTTCACTGACAGAAAGGCTTCCACTGCTTCAACTGAGGCGAATTGATTCCTCAGCTACTACAAGAGCCACCTGCTGCCTCAAACCATTCAAAATAGAGGCCGAAGTCATTGATTAAGGAAATATCTGCCTCGAGTGTTGCCATGAAGTTAATTCTGCCACAGGAAAACTAATGCAACAAATATCTGCAGAGTTACTCCACATTATGCAGAGCCTCAAAGTCAAAAAATCTCCTATTGAGATTTGATATTAATTATAAAAGAGTTAATACATAAAACCACCTGTAAACTTCTTCATTGAGACCCTCAAAAGGCCCAGAAGTCTTGAATCTTTATTAATTACCTTAAGAGATCTTTTATCATATCTCACCTCCTCATCCTTCTATAAATACCTCTGTAGAAGATGAGAAGTTGTTGGTTGACCACGTTGCTAAGCATTGTTATGTAATTGAGCCTGAAACTTCTGATTGTAAATATTATTCACTGGCCCTTGAATCTCTGTTTGTAATAGATAAGTTAGGCTGAATAGTGAAGATGATTGCTGAACTGAAACACTGGACTTGAAGACTGTAACTGGTTTGACATCAATAATAAGCTGTTTCTTGGGATCCTGGTCTATATTACTGGTGAAGTACCCTTTCTTTG
The DNA here is from genome assembly GCA_034641835.2 of Pinus albicaulis. Taxonomy (NCBI): domain Eukaryota; kingdom Viridiplantae; phylum Streptophyta; class Pinopsida; order Pinales; family Pinaceae; genus Pinus; species Pinus albicaulis. The sequence goes on along the minus strand of CM076584.1, from coordinate 1,189,914,694 downwards.
TTATTTTTTTTCCCTTCTAAGTATGCCATATTGTTCACTATTCTCTCATAAAAAACAACATTTACAAAGTTAGGATTTACTGTTTATCAGTTCCCTTCTCTAACTGAAAATCTTTATCTTAATGTTTTCCTCTTATTTGTTTATTCAAGAATGATTTAGTACAGTTCAAGCAGTTAGGCATGTTGGATTTCCCTCATCCTACTGTTTTCTTTAAACATTGTTCTTGAAAGTTATTTTCCTTATTTGCTTATTAAAGTTAGACTAGAAAGTGATGGTTTTCCCTGTTTCTAGCTCCTATTCTCTAAAGGCAGATTCTAAAAGTTTCCCTTGGTGTTGGCTGAAAGCATACTAGGTTTAAAAGTACTTTATCTTATCTTAAGTTACACTTTGTTTTCTCTTATGTGTTTTCATACTTTCTGAAGGTAATTATGTGGATTACTGGATTGTTTGTCAATTAAGCTGCTTTAATACAAACTTGCCCAAGAAGTCAATGGTTAGCCCTGCACTTGGTTGGTTTTAAATAGTTACTTAAGAGGCTTTTTGTTGTTCGGACTGACTATAAATCCCTTGTGAAATTATTATCATTTTCCACCCCTCCAACACTTTATTGTTTCCATCCCATCATTTCAATCTCAATGATCTTGTGACATAGATGACTTGCCCCTTGGATCACTCTTGATGTTGTTGTTCAATTAAATCCCTGTTATGACTCCATATCCCAATGGACTAAAAACCAACATTATATCTATATTTTAACCTAGCTGTACTATCCACTTGCAACTTCTCACCTTTGAAACTCTTTGCACTTAGAACTTTCCCCTCAAATCAGTATTCATGCTCAATCATCCAAAAACAAACAAAACCCTTGGCCTTCATAACTAGCCTAATATCATTACCACAAACTTCAAAGACAAATCCATCTTTGCACTTATTGGAGAGATCCCTCTCCGGATTCAGGAGGGCTAGATCCTAGAATCCCAAAGTTGGTTGAAACGATGTTGTTTCTGCAGTTTTAGTCTCACTAGTCTGCTAAAATTACAAATCCCTAACATGTAGATACCATAGGCCAATACCATGGGTAGATACCACTTACAATACCATGGGTAAATCCCATGTGTGGATGAATACCATGGGTGGATAAATACCATGGGTCACTTACAATACCATGAGCGAATAAATATCATGGGTGGATGAATACCATGGGTCGATGCCATTTACAATACCATGGGTAAATTCCATGGGTGGATGGATAACATGGATAGATGAAAACCGTGGGTTGATGCCATTTTCCATTCGGATCATTCCTCCCTCCTTAAGAAGAAATGGTCTCCATTGCGTGAAGTTCCCTCCTGAGAATCCTTTGTTGAATATGAAGAGCCACTAAAGAGAAGGGTTTTGTGTAGTTAACCCATAACCGCGATGAACGAAGATCCGAGAATACATTAGGGGAATTTTGAGGTCTAAAATGGGCCTCCTAAGAAAAATGTACAACAAAAATAAACTTTATAACAACCAATAGGATTCAAGATGATGATGTCAACCATGGGGATGATTTACCATTTTTTAAATAAAAGGGTAAAAATATTAAAAAATAATAAAATAATAAAACTACTTTTTCAACTCATATTTTCAACTTATCTCCCAAAATTTTTACTCAAATTTCGAGTGGGAGTACTCCTTGGATGCGAAATTTAATTCCTCATCCAAGGAGTACCCATGTTGCATACTTTTGATGGGTCCTACTACACAAAAAATGAGAAATACATAAAAAACATGATTACAATCACGTTTTTTATGTATTTCCCATTTTTCATGTTGCAAGGTTCATCGAAAGTATGCAACATGGGTACTCCTTGGATGAGGAATTAAATTTCGCATCCAACGAGTACTCCCACTCGAAATTTGAGTAAAAACTTTGGGAGATAAGTTCAAAATATGAGTTGAAAAAGTAGTTTTTTCATTTTTCCCTCTAAAATTTGATGATGTCATCAAATCTTATTTGATTTTTTCCACTATTATTTTATAATTTCCTTAGGAGGCCCATTTTAGACCTCAAAATTCCCCTAATGGAGATACCCTGTAATGCTTATGACCAACTGTGATATTGACTGTGTGCGGCCTAGCAAATGGACTTCAAAGAAGTGTGGGTTTGTGGATGAACCAAAACCATGACAAACGAAGATCCAAGGATAGAGATACCCTGTAATGCTTGTGACCAACTGTGTTACTAACAGTGTGCAGCTTAGCAAATGGACTTCGATGAAAATGATTTTGTGCGGTTGACCCATAACCGTGATGTTGAGTGTTGATGAAATAGTAGGTGCCTACATAGCTTGGGGTGGGAGGGCACGTCTCCAAATAAACCAAGCCGAATGCTGCTATGTTGAAACTAATGAATGTGAAGTAGGTGCCTACTAAAGCGGGATGGGAGGGCACGTCTCTAAAGGGAACCCGCTTTGAATGCTACTCCAGATTTAAAATGAGCATAACTCGGTCAATATAACTCAGAATATTTATTATAGCGTATTTTTAGAAATGGAATGATCATTCTTCATCTTCTCATGTGTTTGAAACCACTATTTGGAGACTCTAGACTCTCAGATTAGCGTTGGAACTGTCTCGTCGTCACAAAATTTCTGAAAAAATAGTTGATTATAAATCAACGATAACTCTCACCTACGAACTCCAATTCGACCAATTTTTTTTTTTAAATTGGGTGATTTTTCAAGAGGAGCTCATATATATATCCATTTCTCTAAATTTTTGTACTAAAAACTGTGAAAAAATGACAGGAGAGCCGCCATCCATGAATTGTCGTCAGAAAAATTGCTTCAACATTGCAGATTTTGAATTAGCGATATCTCACTCATCCAAACTCCAATTCGGCCGATTTTTTTTTTGAATTTGAGTATTGTTTTGCAATGAATCCAATATGGTCTTTTTTTTGTAAATTTTTCACCAAAATTTTCAGATCTGATCAAAAAACTCGCCGCCCAAGAAAATTCATGGAGTTTGCTGAAGATTGTTGCAAAATATTGAAACTGAAATATGTTTCAAACCCTCATTCCCATGGAGGCGTAACCTGAATCTGATGCCATTGATCCGGATCTTGGAGGTAGGCCCCCAAGATCTAAATAAATTGAAATGGATCTGACAATATCTACAAAATTAGAATGCTAGAAAAAAGAGAGAACATACTGCAAATAAAACCACAAAGAAACTTGTTTTATTAAAACAGAGAATAATTGTAGAAGCTACATTTTGGCAGATAAATCTATCCTTTTACAAACTAAGGCTTGTTATTTATAGTCTTTTTGGAGTTACAATACCATGTGTAGATACCATAGGCCAATACCATGGGTAGATACCACTTACAATACCATGGGTAAACCCCATGTGTGGATGAATACCATGGGTGGATACATACCATGGGTCACTTACAATACCATGGGTGAATAAATATCATGGGTGGATGAATACCATGGGTAAATTCCATGGGTGGATGGATAACATGGATAGATGAATACCGTGGGTTGATGCCATTTTCCATTCGGATCAATGCTGTAGAGGAATAATTCTTACAATTGAATATCTCATTCCACCTGCAATAAAATAAGACCCTACACACAACACCACCAAACAAGAAAAAAATTCCTTTTCTGCAGAGGGCCTTTACGCTTAAAACCGACATATAAAAGCATGAAACATATTCAAAACATGGATATAGAAAAGGGACATGTATCTATTAATCCAAAATGAAAGTACAAAAAATTTATACCTTCCAACAAGGGAGATCCTCCCCTCAATATTGTAGCATGGTATCCTCCTCCCAATATAAAAAAGTCCTCACTCTATAGTGTGGATACTTTCTCTAACCCCCTTTCATCTTGGTGAGATTATATAGGCTCATTATATCCTTTGCAAGCATATATCTAGACACCTAGGGGATTGAGAAGTTAGGAAAATTTTACAATAATGGACCCCTAGCCAACTCATACACAAGTTGGTTAATTTATCTCCTTGGGAGTGAAAAACTCTAGAAACCTTTCTCACAATTATGAGCTTTTTCTCAATTTTCTCAATTATGAAATAATTATTATCTCATAGTTATAATATTTTGGAAAAATAATTATGAGAAATTTCTCAATTATGTAATTTCACCCTTTTAACATGGGATACATCTTACATAAGTAAAAGAAAAGGTGAAAAGGGGATGGATTCTAACCAACAATGAAGGTAAGTTGAAATTGGGTTTATCTCACTATAATGGAGTGGAAAATAGGGTTATAACATCTGCCCAATAATGCATGAGGTCAAAAGAGAAATTGATGGCCAAAATGCATTACAATAATACTCAAAGCTCAAAATGCAAGGAAGGAGCCAAGACTGCAAAGATGGATTAGAGGAACTCAAGTGTTGAAGTCTCAACTTTTTTTATAACATCCCCAAGGCAAGAATACCCATGCCTGGTCATAAAGAGATACTAAACATGGCCACCAAAAATACACCATGGATCCATGACATGAAATGCTAAGACATGGCCACGAACAATACATATTGGATCCATGTGACTCATAAAACATATCATAGCCACCAACAAATAAAATGTGGATCTATGTCATAGTATACATCATTAGGACTATGGAAACATAAAAAACATGGAAGTGTACTCAAGTATCCCTCAAAGTACATAAATTATACATAACTCTAATGCATCCCGGGAAGGGTGTGATATAAGAGTGAAATGTCCCTAACCCAGGGTCGTCAACATAACCCCAATGGTATGAATCTACGACCTTTGAATATATGAATTGATGTTGAGCATGGTAGAAATCGTCTGATTAAAGGTCAATGAGGTCTACCAGTAAGTGACATGAGGGAATCCATCAATGACGAAAATGGACCCCAAGGTACATAGTAAAATCCACTAAGTGTGAATAGATGAACTGACATCAAACACCAGTGAACTTGGAAAATTAGGATCCAATGATGCAAACCTATTGTTGATCACAAGGAATCTTGCCACTAAGGTTTGCAAGCTCCAAGGTACTATGGGTTCCTAGATCAAGTTCTTGGATAATGAGCTAAAGTCAAAAAAATAAGATACATCGAAGGAGGGCATTGACGTATCCCCCATAAATTGACACAAAATAGACTAGGATGATGTTATGGAAGGGTGAAGTCATAAAGTGATGAAGTATAACTAACACAAGGATGGTCGACACAAAAATCTGAACGAGCTACTACAAATGGCTGACACAAAAATGTCAACGAGCTATTGTAGATGGCCGACACAGGCTAAGAATTCCCTTGAACACATAGCAACATGACACAAGAGCCACTTGGAAGCATGTATAATGTGCACCATGTGATATCATGCAATGATGTAGGAGTCATTGAAGCATGCTCCATATGACTAGAAGAGTAACCATCCAGAGGAGTAAATAGACTCATCTGTATGGTACAACTCCTAGGCAAGCTAAAACCCAGTTGTGAGATAATGATGCAAGAAAGTGTCGTATTCAAGGGTGACATGATTGGATTTGCCATTTTTATGACTAATGGAGATGAATGTTCCCTTCCATTTCTCTTTTTAGATGTTCCTTTTTCATAAATTTAGTCCCTCAAGCCTGAAAAAGAGATAAGAAATAAAAGGGACAACCTTCTAGCCATAATATTCTAGATTAATCATTTTTTGTAACTAGTCTACTCAATCTAGAAAAGGGCTAAACATGTATTAAATAAACATCCCTTAAATTATTTTAATGAGCATTAAGGAGACAAGTTCACTCTACAATATTTTCTAAGTTGAGGAGTTTGAAAAGAGAATTAGGGGAATTTAAGGTCTAAAATGGGCCTCCTAAGGAAATAATAAAATAATAGTTAAACCAATAAAATAATATTTATGAATTTGAAATTTACTTTTTGCACCATAATCCATGTAACCATAGTTAAATTCAATTCAAAAGTTGTATCAAAATAAAATTAATAAAAAAATTGTATTGATGTGACTATAAATAAGAATGAGTTTTTCAAGAAAAAATCATTATCATTGAACAACTAATGCATTTGTCATTTGTACTTGAATAAATTAAAATAAAATATAAATATAAATTTTTAATTATATTATATGTTATTAATTAAAATTTATATTATTTAAATTGTATAATAACATGTAATTAATATACTATATAAAAATAATATAATATAATAAATGTATAGGGATATGTATTGTTTCTTCCAAGAAATATGAAACGACAATAATATATTTTTATTCAAAAAGTGTGAAATGACATTTATTATGAGTACTTTACTTTGACTTTAAAAGTACTTAGAGCACTACCATGGTTAACCATGAGTTTTTATCCACCATTGAGAATATGACAAGCAAGTACCTTTAACTCAAGCAATGCCACCTCAACCATTAGGGATGATGTCATCCCCTAAAATGTGATTGGTTCTCACAAAGTGAATTTTGATTGTACATTTTCCTTAGGAGGCCCATTTTAGACCTCAAAATTCCCCTAATGCTTAAATAAAACTCCTCCTGAAGGAGCAAGTGGGGTGGGGGTAGGAACTAGTTTTGATCATGGTGGAATTCCTTAAAACATGTAAAGGTCAATATTTTGGCTAATATGACCCCACATCACAACGGTTCCTCCAAGAATGGGTAAAACACTAAGTGAAAGTGAATGGTAGGCCAAGTAGACGATGACGATGGAATGAAGAAACCAAGGCTCATCATGAAAAAATAGGCTGATAAAAAGTGGCAATCACAAGGGATAAAGTGTGGAATCCTCGTGAGTTAAAGCCATAAATATGACAAAGAAGATGACATGAGGCTCAAGTTCTAGGTCATGGCAGGTCAGAAGGAGGGATTTCGAAAAGGATTAAAAAATTATTGCATGGACACGAAAACGATAAAAAGGTGCTAAAATATGGCATCCATGTACAAGTAAACTCTAATGCCAAGTTACGACGTGCATAGAAAAGAGTGGGTAATGTAGTAACTCGACAGGGTCGAACCTAAGGCACAATGATAGCACTAGCGGTCAATAATGCATCAGTAACGGTTGTTATCACTTTCCCCAACTTCCTAGGCTGAAATTAGAAGTGAAGAAAGGTAACCACAAACCAGCTTTTAGCTAGGCAGCTAGCCCTACCTAACCAGAGAGGGCTCTCTCTGTGTCACTTTTTAATTATTCAAGTTTAGGGCTGAGTACCAAATTTTAGGCTAGATAATAGTTTAATTTGTTTTAGAATTTGTTTAATGATTTGTTTGCTAGATAAATTTACAATCAGTGAAAGCTAAAATTGATTTCAAAGACTGTACTACAGAAAACTGAGTAAGGAAATATAGGAAAATTATTTAAGCACATTTAATTTGTCATTAATGTATAGTGGTATAGAAGAGAGAATTATGAATGAGCATTTTTACATGAATTCATTCATTAGAACAAAGACACATTGTAAAAATCTCAATAACATAGCATTTGACTAATTTATGCTTATAAAATTAATAAGATTTTACACAGAATATGGAATGGAAATGAATTACTAGAGAAAGGTACAATGCTTAATAAAATAGCACATGAATCTCACACAATTGCTGCAAACTCCTTTGATTTTCATTAATAGCAGGTCCACAAATAATACACAGAGTTTTCAGAACTCGATTATCCAACAGAAATACTTTGTATAGTGAAGTATATATAGAAAAATAAAATACAACTATTACCTTAAAGGCTATCCAACTGATAGCACTTGATTAGCTAAATAACTCTAACTACATCATGGAAAATAAATTGAATCTGTTGTGTTGTCATTGACTGTAACTTAAAGTTGTTGCTGAAGAAGACAATCACAGATTACCCTGTCTATCTTATTGACTGCTGATATGTCAAAATTTATTTTTCTGCTTTTATCAGTTACTCCTAAAACTCACATAATTTTTTCCAGCACTCTTCATCAAGGATAACTAATTTAATTACCCTGCAGTAAATTTCATCTGCCTCAGTGTAGTTGGAAAAATTTGGTTTCACAACAAAGAAATGCTTTATTACATATTGAATATAAATATCATCGCGTATTTCTCCCAATAGTGCTTTTCCTATTAATGTGCCTTTAATATTTGCAAAATTATCAGTACCCCTGGAAATTTCCTAAATTCTCATTCCATAATCAAATATGTTCATCAGTTTATCATTAATTACAAAAAGAGAAGGTAGCCCTTTCTGTGTTAGAGATTTTATCTTGCTGAAGAATCTCTAAATTGTAACCTCCAGACTGTGACATTTTTCTTCCAGTTGAAGAATCAAATTCTTCTTTTTCAGCACTCTATTCACTTCCAGAATGTCTTATGTTCTATTGTCAATGCCCAATTCATCCAAATCATATATGTTCTTTGAATTCAGAAATATGATGCTATTGCTTTTTGTTGTAGGCTTGTCTCCCAGTTTTTTTTTTTTTTTTGTAATTGCCTCATTTTCCTTCTGGATCAATTATTTTTTCTCAAAGATGATTTGTATACTTGGCCAAATTTCACTGATGGAATCTTTGATGTCTTCCCATAAAATTTCTTTCACCTGGCCCAAAGCATTACCAATGGATGACTCCTTTTATTCTTTTTTCATTTTTTCAATCAAATTTTTATCCCTCTCTGCTTCAGCTCCATGGGAGCTATCAACATTAGTCTTCTGTAACTGCAGTAATTTTACCTGATCCTGCAAATTTTTGATCTCTTCTTCTTGAATATGAATTTTTTGAACTGCTTTGGTAAGCTGATCAGCTCCATCTGTAGTGCTTGTTGTAGAAGCTTGAGCTATAGGAATGGCTGTTAGTGGCACTTATTCTAAAGGGGCCTTTGATGTCTTCATTGCTGCTTCCTTTTCTTTTATCATATTCTATAGCTCTGATCCCATTTGATTTAATTGAGCATTCTGATCCATTATTAATTTCATCATATTTGTCTTCTGACTTTCATTTTCTTCAATATCCTTTGCCAAAGGATCTTCTGTAGAAAGGATTTTCAATTGGTTTCTCAATGCTGCTATATCAACATTTTTCTTCTTGATGATATCTTCAATAGCATTCACATTGTATGGATCATATCCAACCTTCGCCACAAGGTCTTCTATATTATTTATTCTTGGGTCATTTGCAATTGAAGACACCTTCTCCAATTTGATTTATGACTGCACCTTTGCTAATGAAACCTGCAATTTTGACAAACTTAAAGCAATATTAGTGATATTTGATGAAATCATCTCACTAGTTTTCCTATGAGGCTCCATTTTATCTATTGGATGAATTTATTTTGTGTCAAACTCAAATGTAGGTTTCTTGTAATATGATTCTAACTTTGGTTGTGAGATTTGTGCTTGAAGAAATGCAAAATGCATTTTTCCCTTTTCAGAATCAAAAGTTGAAAGAAACCTACTTTGTGAACTAGGAGTCTGTTTCCAAAACTTATTATAGGTACTAGTCTTCAACATTTCATTATTCGACTTCATTTATTTGAAAGTATCAAAGACAATCTTCTCTTTTTCTTTCTCTCTTGTAGAAATTGTGCTAATCTTCATGGATTTATGTTGATCTTGATAAGATGATGTTTGTTGATATTTAGGAGCTATTGTTTGTTTCTCTTTAGAAACAGTGGAAGTAGTAGGAGTAGCAGTAGTACCTTTATCACCTATTTTTGTAGAAGGAGGTGTCTCTTCAGTGATGATAATCACTTCCTTTTCTAACTCTTTGCTGGGATTGACCTTCGGATTTATATTTTTCTTCTTCCTACAATGAATCTTGAATTCTTTTCTTGATGAATCAGTCATTGGAGATGAATGGTCTTCTCTAACTCTCTTCCCTGCTCTTTCATGTGCAATTGGAGTATAAAATGCTGATGTAGATAATGTCTTCTCCCCTGCCTCCTATAGTGTGCCTTCTATCCATTCAAATCAATTCCTGTATTTTTCAATTTCTGGTCTAGGTGTATGAAAATATGATGTAGATTGTTTTTCCACCCTCAATTTGGAAATGACACCAACTCGATCATAAGACCATGTAAAGCCTGGGTTGAACTACATTTCCTTCAACAACTTATTTGCCTCTTCCCTTGTTTCTCTGCTATTATAGATAAAAGGACCTATCTATGATACAAAATGCACTTCATCTGCATTAATCATTTTTCTAATATATTCTAGTGCAAAAATACTCATGGGGAGGAATTTAGGAAAATTATAAGGGGGAAGTTCACATCCATAAACTCTGAGTTTAGTATAGTTTTGGTAAAGATACCAATCCCCTATTCTAGCTTGATCTGATAACTGCAACACTTTCCTGATTTCACCACTAATTCTTGGCTCTGGAGTGTTGTTCAACAAATTGAATGATGGCTAAAGAAACAATTCCACAAATTGTTTATAAGAATACTCTTTATGTTCCTTCATCACCAGTGAAGTCCAGAAGATGATTAACTATTGGTGGCCTTATCTATCCAATTTCTGTAGAGAAAACTTAAATTTTTCACCCTAAGAGTACGAGAATAAATAGACTAACACATAGGCATAACTGAAAGCCTCTTCAGTTGTGAATTTCAAAAATTGATCATGAATAGCATCTGCAATAAACTAACTGAAATTGAAAATTATGGAGGGTTTGGAATCAGTGGAAAATATGGAAAAAAACCCTATGATGGCTTCATCTACCCATTGGTCTGGATAATAACCAAGAAGGTAGTAAATGACTATGATAATTTGTCTGGTTCTTTCAAGGAATATGGATACTAGAAATGGAGGGTTTTTCTTAGGTAATGGGTCATTTTCAGTAATGAAAATATCAAGAGTTTGAGCTCTCTTTGCAAAGTCTAACTTCTGATAAATTTCTATCAAGGATTCTCGGGAAAATGGTGTGGCATATTCTTTGTTTGGGGCTTGCATCATCTATTCAATTGTTTGGGCATCAATGGTCACTAAAACCTCTCTTGTAGGAGCGATAATAGCTCTCTGGTATGACATATACCAAGCCTGACATCTCCTGACAAATTCTGGGCATATATGGGTATGAGGAAATATGAAATGAGGGAGATTAGAGTCCCACGGTCCTATGTCATCTGATTTATCTAAGTACTTATCTTCTAACCAGTAGTATAAGTCAAAAACCTCAATATTAGTCAATTTTTCATGTATCTTTGGATCTTTGTCTGCTAAAGGTATGTGGTGAAAAACAACAAAATTATGTAGTAGAAGAATTATTTGTTGCTTAGTTCCTTTGGTTTTTGGAGGCATGGTTGACTCTGTGAGAAAGGTGGAAAGCAGGAATTTTGTGTATGGAAACATAGGCCGAGACTTAGGATGAGCTTTGTAAATAAAAGAAAACAATATCTACAAGGGAAGGCTTTAAACGATGGTGAATTTGATCTCTAGAACTCTAGTAATGGCTAAAAATTCGAAAACATGTGAAAATCATATTGAAAACATAAAGAGAAAGCTTAAACAGGCATGCAAATGGCGAATTTATGGGCAATTGAGCTTTATTTCCTGTTTGAAAATAGGCACGGGTATGTTGCCTAATGGTTAGCCATTGAATTAATTGGCTAACGGTCAGGAGAATGCGAGAATTAAACTTATTGGAAAGGCCAATCCATGTTGGCATGACTTAATTGGTGGGAGGAATTGTGGTTTTATAGCAATGGGTAAGCGAGATTTCGGAGGGGTGTTGGAGCGGAAAGTGGTTTCGTGTGGGGGGGTGTAAAATCACACGAGCCTGACACGTAGCACAAAATCCACTGTATAATACCACTCATTTCAGAGACCCTCCCCCCCCCTCCTCCATGTTAAGTCTCAGACAATAAGGTCCAAAGTCTGACACGAGCCATTGGATGAAATAGTGATGTGATGGATGATCGACAAAGTGGCATAGTTTTAACATACGGCGGGGGTGATTTGATTGGTGGGTTAGTGGTATGATGAGAGTGTTATGATATGGATGGTGGAAAAATAAATGAGTGCAACGTTTCACGATCGTGATGGAGGATAATGGATAATGGAGTATGATGAGAACGTAATGTAACTCGTAGGATTTAAGACCTATGGTTTAAAAATTTTATTTTCAACATATTAAAGCTAACACTTTAATATAATGCAATTTTCAGAAATATACTTTTTCGGCAAAGTTTTCATCTACCTTTGAAATATAGCAATGGAGAATATAAATTACATGATACGGAATTTATGTTTTGGACTATAAACATGCTTACTCATTTAATCTTTGACCTATATGGATGAAAGGGAAATTTAAATGCCCTTTTAAAATTAAAAACTAAAGACCTTTCATGGCAGTTTCGACCCTAAACTTGACCTAAATGTGATGAAATGATATGAATTTAGGCCTCTGAATAAATATGAAAAAGAGTGAAGGAGTAGCATATCTTAATGATACTTGTTCAGTGATCAAATTTATTGTTGAGGACTGACTGAAAAAGAAAAAAATATTGACTAATGACCTAATGGAAAACTCTCAAAAGAGTTATCTTTGATCATTGAAAAAATGACTCTAACAATGGTGATATATGACCTACCCCTAGAAACACACCTAAGCCAAATGGATGTAATAATAAAAACATGACTTGTTCTTGTAAAAACCATCTAGAAATACTAGACCCATGGTTAAATCACATAATGAAAGAAATAAACATGGGTGAGGTAAAAACATGACTATATTTTTTATTTTTTTATTTTTTTGGATTTTTGGCATAAATAGGGTATGAAAAATAATTGCATCACACACCAAACCAAAAAATAGATAAAAATATGACACACACTCCTATGCATAATATATACAACCATAACATAGTTTAGTAGGTCATGCTAAGGTGTGCCCACAGTCAGGCACAGGCCAAGGGTTTCTTTATGTGAACTCATGGAGGGTAAGGGAACCATATGGCTCACCATGTGGGGCCATTCCAGAGGAAATCAAACTTCCAAATCTAGAAAGGTGTACCATTCCAAGGAAATTCTAACATATTCATGCTCTCAAAAATAACCTGAGGACATAATGGATTATCAATACATAAATGAGCTACAAGACGCTCTTAAACAGGTGATAAGGAACTAGGTAATTCATAAGAAAGTTCAGTAGTAGAATCCCTGTAACACCCCCTTCCCACATCTACCCAAGTAACTTTCCATCCGAGGTAAACATGCGACGAGAGGCAACTATAATGATATTCAACCTCCTATGTGACCTTAAGGAAGAGGAACCGATAGAAACACAACCTACAAACCTTGTACAACAACAACACCCCAGGAGGTAATCAAACCATTCATGCCTCTTACCCCTAGGTCACACTGACATTTTGAACCCTTTGAGCCATAGTCGTAGGCAAAGGCTTGCATGCCTACATACTAGAGGTTATAGTTGTAGGCATAATATTGGATTCCAACGGCCAGGGCCCTAAATACTCAATTTTGTGCCAACATCCCTAGGATTTGAGCCACTTTTTTAGGCCCATAACTTAGTGCTCTACCCAAAACTTCATGAAAATTTCAAAGATGACAAATAAAAACAAGACAATTATATGAAAGCAATCACATCATTAAGAACTCATATGTACCCCTGCTAGCCATGACAGGCATTTTTTCAAACATGTCACAAACATGATAGCTATAGGTATAAACAACATAAATGAGCATATGGGTCTCATACTTATCTGAAAATCACTAAGAAGCATTTCTCCCCTACATCATAAGCTACAATACATTCTATTTAACCATAGATACATTGTGCATTCATTTATAAGTAAAAACATAGAGAGAGACATACATATTCACTGATAAAATGCATGCTTATAACCAGCATAATAACGATAGAAATATAGTGTCCACAATAGCAATAGAATCCACATAATAACCAGTACATTTGCACACCAAATACCAAAGGCATGATCTCTTCATTATTTAATGTAAAAACCAACTAGAGATGGGATTTCCACGTTCCACCCGACCATAGATTGGTTGAACCAGATATTTCTTCATCCAATCACCCTCGTGACATATTCCAAGCATAAATTTGGGACTCTTAACCAACCAAAAATAACTAAACAAACATGAATGCTACCATATTTCTTAGCCTACACCATGAGGAAATTTCTTGTTTCCTAGTTTATCAGGCTTTACCATAGTCCACAGTCTGAATCAGGGATCACTAGGCCCTAAACCAATACATACTCTCCAGGCTTTACCATACATCCCATCCCGGGACTACCAGGCCAAAAAGGAGAGCACCCACCTCTCAGGCTTTATCGCAATCCATCATGGATCACTAGGCCCAAAACTGAGGCAAACTACCTCTAGGATTTAACGTATATCCCTCCATTCACATGCAAGGATTCCTAGGCCCACTGAGGAAACACACTATCTATCTTTACCGCAACCCACAGTTCAGTTCAGGGGTTGAGTGAGATCCACCTCACTCATCTTCGAATCAAATCCGGTAATCTATCTCAACCAAAGTATGAGAACCGATCTCATCAAGGCTATCCAGAAATGGCAAGGCTAAGGTGAAAACACTATCACACCTAGAAACACCCATGCCAAGATACAAAAGAACCACATGCAATACCATGCATGCTAGATCTAGCAAGTAAATCACACATGCAAATCAATACCTGTAAAGAATCATGTTGTAGCTGCTTGATCCTGCTCTTTCTTTCTTACCCCTTCCTTCTTCTTGATTTATTTTCCTTTCTTGCTCCAATTCCAAAGTGCTCCAAGAAAACTCTGTGTGTTAAAGAGAGAGAGAGAGAGAGAGAGAGAGAGAGAGAGAGAGAGAGAGAGAGAGAGAATAATGAGAGAGCTCTAAAAATTGAACTAACAAAAGGTTTGCGCCAAAAAACCTACCAAATGATCCTCATAAGCCATTTTATTAACGAGGCCTCTATTTTATTCATTTTCCATTATTTTCCTTCATTTTCCTCCTCACATGCAACCTATGAACTTTCACCTTCCTTTTCTCCTATTTTTCATTATTTTCATAAATAAATGTGCCAAAAATACTTTTTGCTCTATAATGCCTTTTCCTTGTCCTTTGCCAATTTCCTAAGCCATATTAAACCAAATTAACACCTACTAGGATGTTTTTCCCAACATTAAGCTTGGAATAAGTGTCCCATCAATCGTGGTTATTATTTTTAACTTTATTACACAGAATTTTCACCAGGTTTGTTGAAATCCTAAGAATTGACTCGGTCTAGGGGTGGCACTTCTAAGGAAGCTTGAGGAAGTGCCGCTTAAATCATTCTAAGATTTATGTTGCCAAGCTATTCTTGTTCAAAATTGGGGAGACTAGAGGTAGAAAGAGGCATAATATCTATAGGATTATCAGTGGATATATCCATGAACTTCAAGTTGACTAGATGAGAGGGTTTGTTATCGAAGAAGTCACATACAACAGGTGGAGTAATGGTCTACGTGGGAATGGGAACTGGTCATATTCCATACTGGGATGGAGTTTCTGACCAACATCAGGAGGTACTAATGGGAATTTCAAAGAGGAAATCTCTTTCACTAAAGGTGGTGGATGATTCTCACTAGCTTGATCAAATTCCATAAGATCAGGAGACACCACCCAAGGATCAGGAGGTCTATGGGGTCTATAGGTGTTGGAATATATCATATGGATATGATATTTAGAACAGGATGAAGGAATTTTGAGTTGTGTTAATTGAGGAAATACACCAATAAGAGATGATATTATAAACAATCTCATGCCAACTCTGATACTAATCAAGGTTATCTCCCACACGTGGGATTGAGTTCCTCATAATGGAAAGTTGGGCCGATGTCACATAATCATAAATTTGGTCAATGGTAACAATATTTCCATCATGAGGACAACAAAGTACACAAACTACAAACAATACAATTGCAGTCATGGCATAAAACCAACTATGACCAATGAGCAGGTTATAATCCAAAGTGGCATCGATAACTTCAACATTGACAGAGACGGTTTTACCTCCTATCCCAATGGAAAAATTGGGAAGAACCCCCTTAGGTACAAAATTATTTCCAACAAATGCATGTAGAATGGTATTAGACTTAGTGAGTGTCAAAGAACCAAGGGCTTTCAAGCATGATGCTGACATGACACAAGTGGAAGAGCCTTCATGCACCAAGGTGTGATGAATATTCTTATGAAATATACACATGGTAATCTAAAATGTGATCTGGTGGGAAATTAAAATGATAACCTTGTCAACAATAAAGGTGATAAGGTTCAAGTCTGCAGGATCCACCCCGCCAATCGTGGATAATAATTCCTTGAATTGTTGAGGGAAGCTTTGAAAAACCTCCAAGGCAAACATGGAATAGGGGTTTTGGGCTAAGTCATCAACAATATTGTAATGTTGGGAAGCCCACGTAGATGGGTTGTGTGATATATGAAGACCAACAACCTTAAGTGGGTGATAAACAGGTTCAACGGGCTTATCTAACGTGAGAGGTCCAACGGAAGAAAGTGGAGTGGGTGAGTCCTTAGAAGAATAACTTGACTCAGGAACATCATATGATTTAACTCACATAGTCACCTTTATGTTCTCTTGGCACATAAGGACGGACAAATTATTTGCAGGATTGAAAAATGACCTCCAATTTTCCCATAGTGGAGGTGGAGGAGGTTATGCAACCATTTTATTTTGAGGTTGTGTAGGAAATGAATGAGTTAAAACAACAGGTTGTTGGGTAGTAGGTGGTGGTGCGAGTCTAATAACTTCATCCATATGAGGGCACTCATGAGTCAAATTTTCACCTTGACATATCTTACAAGGGAACTTAACCTTACAACGATGCTCAAACGTTTCCCCTCCCTGATTAGGTGGGTCCAGTTTAGTATCTAGAGTAGTTTGATTCTTTTTTTTATAGTTCTTGTTCTTTTTAAGACCAGGTTTTTTAGTGTTCTTTGGTGTTGTGGAAATAACTGTAATAACATTGGTGTACTGCTTAGAAGGAGGTGCTTTTGTAGAGCCATATGCACTCATTAGGGATTGCAATGTAACATTCAATTTCCCAAGTTGGGTAGCAATTCGGTTCATGGAATCAGAAACAGACCCAATCACAACCATCAATGTTCGAGTTAGGAATAGGTTTAGGTGGGTTGATGGAAGAACGTGGAGCATTTGGAAGTACTTCATATATCTTTACCAACTGAGAATAAATCAAATACACTTGTTGGGTAACTAAGATGGCTTGTTCCTCGGTAACACTCTAAACATAAAAACATATTTATCAATTTGATGTTGTAATGATCGAATGAACCATTTTCATAATGTCATCAGAAAGTTTGGTTCTAACCAACCTCTTGCGATGTCTCCACTCATGGATATGATAAAAAATAAAGGTGGAATTGTCTTGTTTAAAGTTGGAAAAAAGGTCATAATCGATGTCATGCCTCGTAGGAAACTGCAAATGGGTCAAGAAAGTTTGGGCCAAAGATGAAAAATATATGTGAGATGTGGTGTCCAATTCAATGTACCATTTGGAAAGAATCTCTACTTAAGGTACATTGGAACAAGCGTAATTTGATAGAATCATGCACTAAATAATTTGATGAACATCTCAAATTTTAAGTGGTAATATGGGTGGGCATATTCCCTCAAACATTTCCCTCAAAATTTGGAATATCAGATGGTAACTTTGCGAGGATAGGTGGCCACCAAGGATCATGTCGAATGGGGTCATTTTTCGGATTTGCTAGATCTAGTAAGTCGATTGAAGATAAAAATGGATTATGGAGGTGACTAAATGGTTCATAGGAATGAGAGCCATAGGACCAACCGTGAGGTACCCCCATGTAAGGGTTATGATGTAAATGTTGTTGACTCTAGTAAGGGTTCATCCCATCATATAAAGCATGTGGGTGTTATATAAAAATTATTAATTATTATTAAATGTAATTATATTAGGTTGTATTAGGGAAAAGGGCATTATCAAAGATCATGCCCCATCACCAAGAGAAACCATAAGGTTGTATTTAAGCCTTGGTCTTATTGGAATCATGATTTCCGTTAGACCAAAACCAACAGGTGTTAGTCTCCTCTACAATGGCCAGAGTTAGGATCCACGAGAGGTGGTTAGTCCATGTTGAAAAACACACGGGGATCGTTGAACCCAATGTCCAAAAATCTCCCCCCCCCCCCCAAACGTGAACCGAGTGAGTTTCGAACTTGAGACCTGTTGCTCTAATACCAATTGTGGGAATCACAATTGTCGTTACACCAAAACCCGCAGGCGTTGGTCTCTGTTAAAATTGCCAGAGTTAGGATCCACGAGAGGTGGTTAGTCCATGTCGCGAAACACACGGGGAGTGTTGAACCCAATGTCCAACAGGTCTCTCCCATTTGTAAATCATCTTGTAAATTTTATCAATATTATATGCATATTTATGTTTATTTCTTAGCATTACGCTCCATTTGGTATCAAAGCGAGTTCGCTCCTCGGATTTTGTTGTTGTCATCCAACTGCTAGGGGTTACCTTATGCCACCTTTGCCCCTATTTTTTCTTCACAAATCGATTGGGGCTTATCCATTCAACTGATGAGAGATATGTTGGGGGCTTTTCCCATGTGTTTCCCGTCCACACAGTCCACACAGTCCATGTAGTCCACATTGTTCCTTCTTCTCCCGCATGCTGCCTCGTCCATGCAATCCACGCAGTCCACATCGATCTTTTTCATCCTGCGTGCCTGATCTCCTATCTTAATCTACTACCACCCCGCTGACACCACAATCGATTCCCATCATCCAACTCGCAAGTCTTTGTCCTTTCTGCATTGCTCTGTCCCCATAGAACTATCCGTCCACCCCGCAAGTCGTCATCCCTTTCGCACTACTTTGTCCCCACACACACAGTTCCACCATCCACTTCTCGTCGTCCATTCAAGAATTCCACACTGCCCGACTTCCCATATTCCATCATCGACCATACATTTCCCTATTCCTTTGACTGCAAATTCCTGTCTGTTGTGTTTTTTCCTCTGTCCGTTGTTGACCTCTGACCAGTCTGTGCACTTCCCCATGCACCTCTTGTTCAACACCCTCTGTTTTCTGACATCTCTGCAACAGCTGACTGTCATTTTTTTTTAAATTGTGACTGTCACATCTCCTCAGCTACCCCAACAATCACGTGTTTTCTCAATCGCTTTTCATTAAAAAAAATTGGCTTTCGTTACTCATAAGTGTCATATCATAAAACTTTATGTATATATATTAATTGAATTATATATATATATATATATATATATATATATACTCCACCTCAAACATTTTGGAGTAAGCTGGATAAGTATGCTCCACCTCATACATGCTCAATGCCTGCATCAATGTCGACAGTCGATTTCAAAAAAAAATTGGTTGATCTTGAGAGTAAGATTACTAAACATTCTGATGAATTTACCAAAAAATTAGTCGATCTCAAGAATAAGGTTACGGCACATTCCGACAATATCAAGAAACTTCAAGACACGAAAAATCAAATAGAAAGACAAATTGGGAAAAACCATAATGAGTCCATATATAATCATAATAAAGAAATGTTGGTGCTAACCACTATTTGTGACAATATGAAGCTATCACAAGAACAAATATTCCAGAATATTGAACATAATCAGCAGAAAAATTCAACAGATTCAGGGAATTCAACAAATCATCATGAAAAAACCGACTCTCCCAAAACATCATCCTCGCACCATCAAGAAGATAGTAATGCAAATTTTTAAAATAAGTAGCTCTGGAATACATTCACTAATCAATACCCCTTTTTCACTCCACCGTTAGTAGCGTATCAACGAAGAGAAAAAATCGAGCTACCCAAGTTCAACGGTAAAGAAAAGGCAACATTGTGTGGCTTAATAAAGCCGAAGAATATTTCAAGATTTACGACATTGACAGTGATGATGAAAATATTAAGCACGCTTCCATGAAAAATGGAAGGAGAAGCATATAATTGGTATATGTGGTGGAATAATACGACGCTTGCTATTAGTTGGAGAAAATTTAAGGATGTGTTATTTAAAAGATTCCAAGGTTTCAAAGAAGAAGAGTTATTTTCAACACTCATAAAATTGCGTCAAAAAGGAGATGTGGATAAGTACACTCGAGAATGGGAGACCTTAGTGACACGAGTACCTGAATTATCATAATATAACCTAGTCCAATCTATTATTTGAGGACTTAAAACCCATATAAAAGTAGAGCTCGAGCTTGATGAAATTACATCGATAGAAGTAGCAAGACAAAAAGCAAAAGTTGCTGAAAAAAAATTTGAAAATTTATTTTGGTCAAATCCGGAGAGAGTATATTTGAGACAAATATTTCCTCAATCTGAAAATATATATAACACAAATTATTTCCCACCAAATCTTCGTGAAGGAGAAAAATCTAACGTGGAAATAAAAAGGATGAGAGAGGGCAAGTTAAAATGTTGTGGCGAAAAGTGGGACCCTAAGCATAGGCGTGCTAAAGGAAAATAGATAAAGAGTATGTATAATTGTGAAGCAACTAGTGATTCTAACAATGATGAATCATATATAGAAGGAAATGAAGACATCCCAAAGTTCTCTCCAGAACTAGATGATGAAATCATTCTGCAAGTGTCATTATCAGCTATGACAAGTATATCACAACCTCAGACACTAAAATTAAAAGGACATATTAAGAAGAACAACGTAATGGTTCTCATTGACACCGGAAACACCCACAATTTTTTAGATTCAACCATGGCCAAAAGACTCAACATCTTTACGTTTCCCATGCCCAATATGAAGGTAATGGTAGCCGATGGTAAGAATATTGAGAAAGTAGGGAAATGCCATAAGGTCAAATTGCATATTCAAGACTTTAATTTAGAATCTCCATTCTACAGTGTACCACTAGGAGGAGTAGATGTGGTCATAGGTATCTAATGGCTACAAAACTTAGGTACTTATTCTGCCAACCATCAAAAGAAATTTATAAGCTTTAAATGGGAAGGAAATAAGCACAACTGATATGGATTACAAGCACCAGAAAATCAAATTGTGTCATCATCCCAGATGATGAAAATTATTCGAAAAGGAGTGCCAGCATATATAGTACAATGTCACCAATTATAAATTTTATCTGCAAAAATTATCAATGAAGGGTCACCAGAAGTATAAGGGTTAATTCAGATGCACGAAGAAGTATTCCAAGACCTGCCCATGAAAATGCCTCTTAATAGGGAAATTGAGCATACAATAGAAGTAAAAGCAGGATCAGACCCTGTCAACATCAAGCCGTATCGCTATCGACATCACCAAAAGACTAAAATTGAGAATATAATCCAATATATTTTAAAATGTGGGGTCATCTCAAAAAGCAAGATTCTATATGTTGCTCCAGTTGTATTGGTAAGAAAGAAGGATGGCTCGTTCCGGTTATGCATTGATTACAGAGGATTAAATAGGATAAAAATTAAAAATAAGTTTCTAATTCCCTTTATCGATGAAATGCTGGATGAACTACATGGTGCAAAATACTTCTCAAAATTAGACTTAAGGTCGGGCTATTACCATAGCAGAATTAGATTGGAAGACATACTAAAAACTGCGTTCCAAACACATGAAGGTCACTACGATATTAAATTAATGCCCTTTGGCTTAACAAATGCACCAGCTACATTCCAAGCTACTATGAACGAATTATTTCGTCCATATCTCAGGAAGTTGTACTAGTATTCTTTGTTGATATTTTAATTTACAGTAAAACTTGGAAGGAGCACCTACAACATTTGGATAAATTTCGTACGCTATTGGAAGAGCATCAGTTTTATGCTAAGAAATCCAAATTCATCTTTGGAAATGAAGAAGTAGAATATCTCGGACATATCCCATGAAGGAGTAAAGGTGGACCCTACTAAAATCAAGGCTATAAAGGAATGGACCAAAAAAGTTAATATATCCAAGCTAAGAGGTTTTTTAGCATTAACGGGATGCTACCGAAGATTTATTAAAAACTATATGCATAGAACTACACCTCTTACAAATATTTTAAAGAAGAATTCATTTCAATGGAATGAGGAAGCAGTTTGGTGTTTCAAAGAATTGAAGGAATTTATGTACAATGGCTCGGTATTGGCAACTCCCAATTTCTCTAAACCATTTATCATCGAGTGCGATTCCTTCGGATTCAGTATAGGTGCAGTATTAAAGCAAGAAGGTCATCCAATAGCTTTTGAAAGCAGGAAGCTCAATAAACGAGAGCGTCTTAAATCCACATACAACAAGGAAATGCTTGCTATTATGCACGCATTGGATAAATGGAGACAATATTTGTTGGGAAGTAAGTTCTCCATCTGAATGGATCATAACAGTCTTCAACACCTCCTCCAACAAAAAAAACTTTCTAAAGAACAACAAAAATGGATTGAAAAAATTGTCTCCTTTGACATGGAGATATTACATAAAAGGGAAAAAGACAATGTAGTAGCAAATGCTCTGTCTAGGAAGGATGAATAACCGATACTACTTGCAGTCTCATTTGTTGTTCCTGAATGGCTTAATGGGATCCGAAGTGAGTATGTCAAGGATCTAGAAATAAAGGCTATAATCAATAACCTCCCAGGAAAGTCAAAATTTGAATGGAAGAATGATATTTTATGGTACAAGGGAGGAATCTATCTGAATTCAAATTCCAAGTTTATATAAAAGATACTCAAGGAGTCACATGATTCCCTATCAGCCGAACATGTAGGATTTTTTAAAACTTTACAATGCACGTCAATCATTCTTTTGGAAGGGTATGAGTCACGATATTTAGAAATATGTAGCAGAATTGACAAGTGTCAAAGAAATAAAAGTGAAAATATCATGACACCTGGATTACTTCACCCCTTAAACATTCTGAATCATAAATGGGAAGAAATATCAATGGATTTTATTGAAGGGTTACATGTATCTGATGGAAAGGATAAGATCTTCGTAGTAGTTGAAAAACTCATTAAATATGCTCACTTTATTGCGATAAAGAAAATAGACTCAGCAAATCAATTCGCTGAGATATTTTTCAAACATATTTATAAACAACACGGGTTTCCGAAAGTCGTTGTGAGAAACAGAGATGCCAAATTTAAGGGAAATTTTTGGAGAGAATTGTTCAGCCGTATAGGAACCTACCTAAACATGACTTCCGCTTACCACCCTCAAACAGATGGACAAACATAGGTTTTCAATAAATGTTTGGAAGCTTACCTATGTTGTTATGCTACAGAAAAACAAAATAAGTGGGTTCAATGGTTGCATCTCACTGAATGGTGGTATAATTCTACTTACCATACGTCAATAAAAATAACTCCATTCCAAGATTTGTATGGATATGAACCCTCGAAATGGAAATATCTAGCTTCCATCAAGACAAATCTACCAGGGGTTAAAAACCAACTAGGAGAAACCCAAAAGGTCGTCTAGACCCTAAAATAAAACATGAATAATGCATGAAACCGTATGAAGCAACAAGCTGACCGAAATAGAACTGAGAGATAATTTGAAGTTGGAGAATGGGTATTTTCAAGCTCCATCCATACAAGCAGTTATCTCTGAAACAAAAAGTGAAACATAAACCAACACCAAATTTCTATGGATCGTATCAAATCAACAAAAAGATCATCCAAGTCGCATATAGCTTAAGCCTTCCAGATAAAATTCGTGTTCACAACGTCTTCCATGTATCCTGCCTAAAAAGGGCACTTGGTGACCATCATTCAGCACAAACCACACTTCCATTTTTAGATGATGAAGGAAGGGTCATTTTGGAGCAAGAAGGTATCATATCTACTAGAGAAAAGAAGCTATGATCTCGTGTAATCACATAATACTTAATCAAGTGGAAGGATTTACTGGAAGAAGAAGATTCTTGGGAGACTGAAGAATTTCGTCAACAACATCCGTCATTACATATGCTTTGAGGACAAAGCATATTTTGAGAGGAAGGAAATGTTATATATAAATTATTAATTAATATTAAATTTAATTATATTAGGTTTTATTAGGAAAAATGGCATGATCAAAGATCATGCCCCTTCACCAAGAGACACCATAAGGCTGTATTTAAGCCTTGGTCTCTCCCATTTGTAAATCATATTATCAATTTTATCAATAATATATGCATATTTCTATTTATTTCTAAGCATTATGCTCCAATGGGCCAACATGACTAGTGAAAGTAGTTTCCCCTTAGGGTAAATTCCTCTAGAGAGTGCAGGACCCCTGAGAGAATGACTGCTAATAGGGTTGTACCTGACAGGGATGTGTGGAAAAAATTATGCAGTAGCACCAACATAAGGATGGTAACTTGTGGAAATGACAGTGTTAGCAGTAGGTTTTCCCTCAGGTAAACTAGCTACTCTTAGAAAGGTACTAGAGTTTTGCATCCCACCACAAAAAAAACTACACCAGGTTTGAGACATATTAGAAGCAACAATCCCCCCAAGATGGCTAGGAGCAATGGATGATCCTCCCAACATATTTATAGAAGTAATAATGCTTACTTGAGGGACATGAAGCATAGGTTGGGTAAAACTAGGGGTAAAATTTCCTGACTCTATAGGTGGAATAAGATTAACAACCACAGTTGGAATGGATGGAGTAGGCATAGGAACACTAGGGAAATTTGTAGGAGCCATATATGAGACTAGTGGAATGACCCAAGTAGATGTGAGAGGTGTAGATGGAGGCATTGGTCTTTCCATACTCAATGGTGGAAACAATGACATGGTATCAGAAACTTCAGATGCAAAGGGTAACAAGGAACTAACCTCCTCCATTGGAAATAAAAATTAAGGCACATATGTGTAAGCCGGTGTTGAATTTTCTGGGTTAAACCATAATAACTCTGGTCTGAAAGGATTGGTCAAAGGTGGATTAGAAGGAGAAGTTTATTCATATGCCAATGTTTCAATAGAAATAAAATCACTGCTAGAGGGTCCAGGTATATATTTCACAACTATTGGTTGGTCTAATTCTTGAGCATCAACAGGCACTCTCCAAGAAGGAGTGACAATTCCACCTCGTTCAAGAGGAAAACCATGAATATGAAGTGACTAATGACGACTTGATTCATCCAGGGTGAATAAATGTAAAGTAGCAAAATTAAGTTAGTACAATCAATGCTAAATCAAAACCATTAACTCGAACTAAACAACACACACTAGAAAATCCCTAGGAGGTATCACACATGCAAACGAATCCACGTACTATGTTTTAGATGGTCTTCCAAGAGACTTCTTACTTGCGGTATCTCAACTACGTAAACATAGTTATCTAGAGGAAGGTAAGGAAGAGGGATGGTTTCCTCCCACAACCATCACCTATAGGGTAGTTTTCTTATAAATTTCCACTAAGGTACCTCCTTCCCATGTGGGTGCATGAATATTGAGCTTCTTGAGATTCATCCACAACATAGGATTCCCTACCACGAGGTTGGCGGCCTCGAGGAAAACCACTCGCACTGTGACCTAGCCTAACCCCCTCTGAATTGGGTTTCTTAAAAGCTCTATTTTTCTGTGGGATGATGGAGGATTTTTCACTCCTTAACTCAAGATGCTAAATTGGTTTTGTATTCTTGGAGCAGTAGACTCACACACCTATCTCCAAGACCCTATCCTAAGCTAATGTTGGTGTATGACTATTAAAAAGAAAAATATGTTTCTAGTTTATTTTATTATCGCATTGATTTTAAATGTTTGTTATTTACATATTTGGGATACAACGTGAAACTTATATGGTGCAACTAACTCTTGTTAGTAACCCTAATGCAAATATATGAAAATTTTCTTTTTCAATTCAATGAATACTAGCTAAAGGAGGGTAAGATTATTTTCACTTCAAAACACACCAATGCCTACAAGATGCACCTCCCAGTATGTACTAAATGCATAAATTCCAAAGCTATACCAATTGTGATAAAAAAACAAACCAAAATAGAAAAATCGAAAAGAGGCCAAAAAAGTCCACAAGCTAGAATGCAAAGAACTTAAAAAATGCCAAATCTAGAAAACCAAATCCAAAAAAACACTCTTAAGAAATAAAAAAGAAAGCCAAAAGCGAAAGAAATGAAAGGCAATGTCAACAAGCTAGAGTTGTAGCTTAATGTTTCAACAAGAGAAAATGTTATAAAAAGGTAAAAAACGAACCCTAGTGGCACGAAGGCCTAAATAAGACTACAAGGGAGTGATAACAATTAGATAAGACAAACCCAAATAAACTTCTTTAGATGACAATTGCAAAACCAAAGAGAAAGCGCTACCACTCACAAATAAGCAAGCAAACAAAAGGAAATCACCCAAGAAAAATTGATGAAAGAAAAATCTAAGACAAAAGTTTGTAGATCTAAAATATAAGAAAAATATATACTGTCACTCAACCAAAGACTCAAATCTAAAAATGATTTCCAAAATGAAGTCAATAGCTCCAACCAATGCACAAGAAAACTTTGAAAAAACATTAACAATGGAGGACCCCAAACAATCCACACTCAATGGATTCAGATCAAAGATACAGAGTAGATGATAGTAACAAAGGTAACAGATCCAATAGGTAACACAATATATCAAATAGAAAATATCAGATCAAAATCCAAAATGCAGCAAGAAACCCTTCCAAAAGTAGACACTCAAATCCAATCAAAATATTCAAACAATACCAAATATGGAACAAAACCAAACACTAGACAGAATGCCAAAAACAAGTCAAATCTGAGGCAACAAGTTTCCAAAGTAAATTATGAGTTTTTTGGGTTATAGGCTCAACCACATGTATGAGATAGGATCAGTGCGGTTATAACCGCACAGATGCCAACGAACAAGTGGTTGGAAGTTTCAACTACACTGTAACACATTTTGTGTGTGTGGTTGGGAGAAGAATTCGACTAGCTAACTTCAATCGACCATCAAATCCTCATACGAAGTCATTTTTCAGTGATTCATTTTTTTTTGATGAAATACAAGAGGAATCCATATTTATCGCCAATTCAATCAAATTCTATAAAAAAACAAAAGAAAAAATTCAGACTTGAAATATCTTCATATAGGGAGAGAATAGAATTAAGGGAGATTAAAATCAATCCATATATCTAGAAAGAACTCGATGGAAGGCAAAAAAATTATATCCATGTTGAACCTCTATTTTTTCCACAATTTTATGCTCTTCGATGAATAAATCCATGCATGTACTAAACATGTATAAGTCATTATTAATATTTTTATGCATTATTTAGTTATTATTTAGAGGAATTTTGTTGATCTATGAACTATTATTATTTTGTTAATTTGAAGAATATTCAATGTGAAAATGTCATTAATGTTGGGTTCTCTTATGGTAGGTGCCAGCATTCATGCACCATGCACCACGTTCTTGCACTACGCTCCTACACCACATCCCTACACCACACATTTTGCACTACGCATTCCTGCACTCTCTAAAAATGAAGGGTCTATACTCTCCAGTCATTGCTTGTATATCGACACAGATGTGTCAAGTAAATTGGCCACAATGGGCGAGGAGAGAGTTGTTGTAGAAAACATGATTTTTTCTCAATATAGAAAAAACACAGATGGAGGCCATTAGGTCTGCAACAATGTCGAAGGCATGAAATACTGTACTACCGAGAATGTTGCAAACTGCCACCAACTTGGTTCTTGGATTGGCCTACAAAGGGCCCAACGTTGTAAGGTGTGGGTGACGGTGAGAATGCCTTGCAACTTGTTGTTTAATGCAGATTCAATAAGTTGGCACAAAAAGAGGAAGCCATTATAAAAATTGATGGAGAGGCTTGCTCATTGACTGTCAACTTGACTCCATATGTCGAGAAAACTGAACTCACATTTGATGATGTTACAAATAAATATTTAAATGTAAGAGTTCCATGTCACAAACTTCAAACCAATTCACTAGCCAAAAATAAGACTTGTCTGCGGGTTATGAATCGATAAATGTTTATAATCGACGGTCATTGGTAGAAGCTAGTACAAGCACTGAAAGGAACAATACCAGCATTTCAAAGCATACATTAGTGTCCCCATTCACCTCGATAATTATATAGTTGAATCGACTTGGAAGGTCGATGGCTTTAGATTCGCGAGGAGAATTGTATGCGTAAGACCAGAATTTAATGATACAATGGTCGGTGTAGAAGTTGAGGCCAAGCTAAAGCACAAGGGCTTGAGCCAAATAATGTGTTGTAACTCCTAGAGACAGCCTTGAGTTGTTAAAGACCAGTGCCTAGGACATCTTAAGACAAGAGGATTCAAAGATAATATTGCAAGCTGATAGGAAGGAAGCTCTTGTTATGAAATGATGATTAAAGCTTTTGATATGGGTCCAAGACATCAGACACAAAATACTAACAAGAATGACATCCAGTTGTGCAGCATAAGAGTCTATAAGCATAAATTAGAAGCAGTCATGAAAGTGAATTGTTGTGAGATGGGCCAAACATGAGACCAACAAACAATGACCAAGATAATTGAATATGAGCAACGATGAAAGAACATGAGGAAATTATTAGAGCAAGGTAGGCTTATATGACTTAAGAATCCACCCTTCACTAATACAAGAAGAACAATGGAATTGAATATAACTTGGAACAGAAACCATGCCTTGAACCATATTTAAAATGTTACAGACAAGAAGATATGAGTATCATTCACGATAAATTCATATCTAAAAAATTCAAACATTTACATTCTGAAAACTACAATAACAGGAGAATGATGAAAACACAATGAACATTTATATTTAAACATTGCTGAGAAAATACATATTGTTACTCATCTCATTCGGAATCCACAACAACAATAGAATAGCTTCATTTCTTTTCCTCGAAGGGGTCTTCAGACATATACTAGAAGATGATCTCAAAACTTTACAAAGGAGAGAATTCACAATGAACGGCTTCTTCTCTGAAAATTCGGAACCTTTCCTTCTTCTCTCATTTCATCTTTTATAGCTACATAGGTGAGCTTCAAGAGAATATATTTTCAAAACAAAATATTCTATAAGGATATTTTTTGTTTCTGGTCTCCATCAACAAAAACAAAACTGGTGATGAGGAAAAATGGCCTCTCATCATATACAACCTAACCTGACAAAGGCCCTAACTAAAACATAACAGTAAATGAAAAATAAAGATTGCATAGGGTGAAATGAAGATTTCACCCGGTTTCACAATTCATAAAAATAAAAGTAAGTAGGCCACGTGGGCCAAAACATGAGTGTCATTTGTGATGGCGCTATGGGGTGCTTGATGGCAGTTGATGTGGCCGAGTTGATAAAGAGTATGACCCTACTTTACGACCAGAGGGAAGTAGAGGCTGAGGAGTAGCTGATGACACAGAAGTGCTAGCGTACTCACTACATTTCTGCCACATGGTCTCGCCTGGAGCTGGCATAGTGACAAACATCTCAACCAATGCCTGCATATTTGTGAGATCGGTATAGTCTACTTGGACGGCTAGAAATTGTCTAACTTGGTAGAGGAGGAAAAATTCCTTAATTAGAGCGGCTATGATGGTGTCTGCCTTCAGGCAAGAAATTTTTTCTAGAGGCGAGTTGGCATTATTCATGATATCTGACATTTTATGTTCATAATCCATTAGCTTGGAGAATGCGGAGGTCTCTGGGTGCCAGCATGATGGGAGGCCTACCTCCACTAGCTTACTCCACTCACGGTAGAACTTCTCGACTCCAATTGAAAACAATTTCAAACAACCCAATGCATTTTCACGAGTAGTCTAGTTCCAATGTCGTCTGATCTCTGCCATTATATCGGTCCAAATTAGGCGTCTGGTTTCCAGGAGTGTCACGTTGCCCTTCATCCGAGTAGTCAAATATTTGATGGTCTTGTCTTGTACCTATTTTTCTCTTTGCAATTTTTTGACCTCAGCCTCTAGGGCCATTACCACCTTCTGATTTATCACCAACGTAGCTTCCATCTCCTGTAATATTTGGTGAGTTTTTCGTGCTTCATTTTTCGAAACCTTTAAGTCTGACAGGGCCTTATTCAGTTGTTCTGGGGTGGTTCCGGGCTCATTGAAAGTTGGGGCTACGCACACATGTTGGTGCCATTTCTCCTGTAAGTCCGACATTCCCTGTTTTAGACTTGTGATCTCTGTGGTCTTCAGAGTATTTTCCCCCTGCTCCTTAGATAGTGAATCAGCAAGAGTCGATTTCTCCTTTTCCACCTGGATTAATTCATCCGCTTGCACATGCTCCCTCTGGGTATATTTAACTTCTTCTTGAGCTCAAAATTCTCTGTTTCCAGATCAGTGATGAGCTTCTACCAGACTGCATCCTTGTCAACCCCTTTGTCATTTACTGCTTTCCTTAGAGTTTCTAGCTGGTTATTTATTGCTCTGGAACTAGCTCTCTCCCTCTTCTAATTTTCTAATACTGAGGCATGTTTCTCCTCAAGTTTCCTCAACGCGAGTGCAAGTTTCACCACTTCATCTCACAACATGTCTTCGATGCATTTTTGCAAGCTAGCTTATCCATTAGTGGGATATTTCCCAAGTTCAAGGTTATCTCCAGGGCTCGATAATGGTTCCCATCGGCCGAGGGGTGCAACAATGCCTATGAAATAGAAAATATAAGTTGTTCCTTGTCCATGTCCAACTCAGTAGTAAGTCAAGTATAGTATTTATCTACAAACCCGGCCAATTCAGCCCTTAGCCTCTCCCATGTGGTCCTATTTCTGGTGTTAATTTCCTCACTTACCTCTACTCTACTGATTGAAACTGCCTGCGATATCCCAGAAGGGTCCGACAAAGAGGCACCGTCGAAAGTAACCATGAAAACTGCCTTGTTTTTGTCGGGCAACCCGTATCAGGAAAACTCTTCCTGTGGTGGCTCTTCCCACCCCATCTCTGGTCCTTCTGTCCTCTGTTTCTTAGAGGGATAGGATCCCTCGTCCATGTTCATACCCTCTTGACTTCCTAAGGCACCTAACTCGTCTGCTTTTCCCTTCTTTTTTGTCTCTGCGGATGCATTGTCACCCCTTCCTTCTGCGGCTAAAGACTCAGCCTCCATCTGTATATCCAAAGGCCATGTATCAAGGTTAGCTCTCCACTCAATGAAGGGCCTAGTCTCATGTACATAAGCAGTGGAATTTATTTTCCTTTTCCTATTGGAAAGGAATCCTTTCGGGTTATAAGGCCAAAATTTTCCTTGTAGCAGGTCCATCCCTTGAAACAACGTTTCTACTGTGGAGAGGGCGTGCCTCAAATTTATGGTGAAGGGCCCAACATAATTTGGGATTTTGAGGATATATCCTTTCTTCACAAGCATGAAGTGGATCTGGTCAGCCTTTAGGGTTCGACGGACGAACTCAAGGGCAAAGATTCGCATAGCTGGAAAACACCGAAAAACGGTAGGGAGGTACTTCCATGCCATAGAGTCCCCTGATTTTGGTGTAATCATCATATAGGTACCAGTCCCCTGTGCTATATTCCTCATCAAATTGCAGCTAGTCCTTTTGCTCAGGAAATATTATGGGCGGAGGATTTTCATGTATTATGGTATAGGCTATGGACATGAATTCATTTAAAAACCTTGTATACCCCCTCCCCCCAGGCTGTTGACGAATAGAAACGTTCCACTCAAAGACAGTTCTTGGCTGGGCATTTGTCCTGGAGATTTTCTCTAGGTCGAGGCTCTCAAAATTATCAACGTGTTCAAACAAGAATAGGTAGAATACTAGAGAACAAAACCTGAAAGACCCAGTAGAGGGAAATTCCTGAAACTGGGTTTGAATAGCAGAAGCTAGGAAAACTGGGATATTCAAAAGTGTACCCTTTTGCATCATGACCCATAAGAGAGATATACATTCTTTTGACACTCGCTCGACTTCTTTAAGACCTAAAAACCCAGAAATGAGAGCTAGGACCAGCTTCACATTGTCTCTGAAATTAGACAAAGGGACAACATCTGAAGGCGGAAGGGATTTTAGGTGAGAATCTGAGAGAAGGCTAAGAAATTCACTTTGTTGCTCCTAGGGTAATTTTGAGAATTGGTAGGAAAGGGACAACTCAGAGAACTCGACATAATTTTGACTGTAAGGAAAATAGAGGGCTTTCTTTATGAGTTCAAGCAATATGTAGAAAATATTATTGTCTTGAGTAGACAGGAACAAGTCCCTGCGCTCGTCATAAGCTTCACTGAGCCAACTAATGAATTTGGAAACTAGGTAAGTGGTTGGGGAAATTTGGTAGTACAGACCTGACCCAACTACTATGAAACTATCTTGGCCCTTTAAATGACTCTCGAACAGCTTGGTCTGACGCGATAGACACTGAAAGGGTAGAACGGGTCGTGAATTTGTGCATGGGTGTTGACAATGGGTTCAGGTCCAAGGACATCCCTAGCCTCGTAGGCTTGTGGAGTTTCGGGTTTGGACTTTCTAGAATTAGTTTTCCGCATGACCATTTGAAAATCAAAAATAGAAGGAAAACGGTGAGAAAGAGGAATGATTAAATACCTGCAAACAATGAGGAAGCTCGAGGGGAAAACGATGCGGGGGTTGAAAACGACATGGTACTCGAGTTCAACCTTCACTGCACAACAGATTCGTAAAAAAAAAATATTTTACGAAGTCTGGGAGTAAAACGAGATTAATTTAGACCAATATTTGCGGAATACGAGGTGAGGATGACAACTGTAGGGCAGATGTAATAAAGACATCGACAGTGGGACACATGGCGGTAGGTTATTGGCTTTTGAGAGCTGGGTGGGTAAGAGCCACGTGCCAGGTTAGAGCATGTGTCGGTTTCATACTGCCTTCCCTAGACTTACCTTTCCTTTAATTACTTGCACCCGATGTCATTCCTGATGGGCCCACATTATAACTCTGGTGGGGGTTCATGAGGGCCTCCTACTATAGTCTACCACCCCGCAGAATGTTTATGGTTGGTCTACCACCGAGTGACGTCACCTCCTTCGAGGGGTAGGCCTTCCCATCCTTCTGCCTTTATTTGGTACCCCCAGGATACCCTGCTCATGCTCCCTTCTTTGGTGCCTCTACCATATGGAAGACGGCTTTCTCATTAGACTGTGTTGTACCTCAAGTTTCCTATTTGCACCCATGCCTTAGGGATTTTTCCTGTCAAAGCGTCTTTCAACTTTGTTACCCTTCCATCCTCGTGGATTTCTTCTTCTTTATTTAGGCTGCTCTTTTTTCCTTGGTGTAAGGGCTGGTTAAACAACATTGGCCCCACCTGGGGATGGCACGCTTGTCCTCGAGCGTGCCGAGAACTTTGCAGACCCTTCAAAATTTTCCAGCACTCCTATGATGAAACAGTCAGAAAAATTAAATGTGAAAAAGACAAGTATATACACTATATACAATAGGCCTCTAAAGCCTTTGTCAATATTGAAATTATGGTTTTAAGAACTACCCGTTTACGGGCGCTTCGATCAAATCACCTTCCATATTTTCCAATACAAAGGTATTGTTACCTTTTACTTCGGCAATCTTGAATGGCCCAAACCACAAGGGGTTGAACTTTCCATGCTTACCTTTATTTTCTCTCCTGATATCCCATCTCAGTACCAGGTCCCCTTCTTGCATTTATTTACCTTTCG
The DNA here is from genome assembly GCA_034641835.2 of Pinus albicaulis. Lineage (NCBI taxonomy): Eukaryota > Viridiplantae > Streptophyta > Pinopsida > Pinales > Pinaceae > Pinus > Pinus albicaulis. Next base: position 1,189,881,057 of record CM076584.1, on the reverse strand, counting down.
CATGGTGATCAAACAAACCTTTTATCTTCTCCTGATATTTTGATAGCCTGTTATTTACTTGGTTCCGAGTCTCCCCCAACTTGGAGAAACCTGGCGATAGGTAAGGCAAGCTAAAATGGAAAATTTTTTGCTCAGCCATAAACGAGTTCATAGGGGGACTTACCTGTAGAACTTTTATTGGTAATTCGGTTTGCCCAGAGTGAAAATTTTAGCAGTGAGTCCCAATTCTTCTAATTTTTTCTTATAGCTTTCTTGAATGCTCTTACCAAATTTTTAGTAGAAGACTCAGCCAGGCCATTCCCCTGAGGGTAATAGGCTGTATAATTACCCAAAGTGATATTATACCTACTGGCAGAAGTTAATAAACTTGGTGGATTTGAAATATTTGGCGTTGTTTGTGAAAATCTTAGTCGGGCAGCCAAACCTTGATATGATATTATCCTCCATAAATTTGATCACGACCACATCAGTAGCATTTCTTGCGGGTATCGCCTCTACCCATTTTTTGAAGTAATCAGTGGCTGTGAGAATCCACTTATGTTGACCACTTGATGAGGGGTGGATCTCTCCAATAAATTCAATGCCCCACTGCTGGAAAAGTTCTTCAATATGTACTGGTATCATCGGCAGGGGAGAAAATTTCTATTTTTCTACAAACCTTTGGCATTTATCGCATGCCAGAACCCGAATATGTGCATCTCTAAACAGTTGAGGCCAGAAGAAACCAGCGTTTAGTATCTTATGAGCCGTGGACCTCCAGTTGTAATGCCCCCCGCAAATACCTTCATGAAATTCAGCCATGACCTCCTCCACCTCCGACTCTATAAGACATAAGAGCAGGATCACTGAGGGATCCTTCCAGTATAGTCGACCATTTTCTACAATGTATTTCTAAGATTTTAGCCTCATAGTTCGATACTTTGTCTTATCGAAGTTTAAGGGACACCTGAAAGTTAAAAGATATTCTACAATATCTTTATACCCAGTACTGAGCAGATACTTCATGTGTGTTTTTTGTACTGTGGTCTCTATTCCGGACTATTCCTCCTCACCTTCAGGTACCTCTCCTCCTTCCATGGTTAAATTAATGCCCAAGGATTGACAATTTGACTTGGACAAGATTTTTGCTAACACTTGTCCCTTAATGAGCTTGGTGGGACGGATGTCCAGTTCATATTCTTGAATCTTGACAATCCATTTGCCTCTTTTGCCTTCACTATCTCCCTGGATCAGGATGTCTTTCACCGCAGTTGTGGGAACAAAAGCTGTTATGGCAGAATGCAGCACATACATCCAAAAATCCTTCAGGGACTTAACTAGGGAATACACATGTTTCTCCAAAATATTATATTTCAGCTCTACATCTCGTTGTACTTGGCTGAAGAAAGCAATGGGTTGCTCATACCCATCTATGTTTTTTCTGCAGCAACACCGTAGCTATTGTGTGTGGAGACGCAAATGAGAATATCATGAACGGCTTACCATAGTCAGGACCAACCAATACTGGGGTTTCTGCGAAGGCACTTTTGATTCTACTAAAGGCCTCTTGTGATTCTATCATCCATTTGACTTCGTTGTTTTTTCTCAGCATCTCAGTGATGTGTCGAACTATTTCAGCATAGTTGAGAATAAATCTTCTTAGGAAATTTATGCATCCTAGGAACACCTGGACCTCCTTCTTATTCTGAGGTAGCGATATGGCATTGATTACCTCTACTCTTTTGGGGTCAATCGTCACCCCTTATTTCATTACAATATGTCCCAGTAATTTTCCTTCCTCTAAAGCAAACATGGACTTTTGAGGGTTAAGTGATAAACCATACCTATAGCATTTTTCAAAAGTCTGACGCAAGTGCTCAATATGTTCATAATTTTTCTTCAAAAACACAGTGATATCGTCCAATTATATCACCACAAACTTGTCCTGCTCCCCAAAAAATTCAATATCCATCACTCGCTAGAAAGTAGCTCCTGCATTTATTAGGCCGAATGGCATTTAGGCATACATGAACATTCCCCATGGTGTAGTGAATGCCATTTTATTTTGATCTTCAGGGAGGAATGCCACCTGATTATACTCGGAGAAACCATCCATTATTGACATCTGGGAGGATCCCACCACCTTCTGTAATATGTGATCCGTATTGGGGAAAGGGTAGTTGTCTTTGAGAGATGCCCTGTTCAGATTCTGGAAGTCTATGCACAACCTTATCTCCCCATTCTTCTTTCTGACGGGGACCAGGTTTGCCACCCACTTAGAGTATCTCAAGGGAACTATGATCTTGGCCTTCAGCAAATTTTTGATTTATTTTTCGATGGAGGGAAGTAGTAGCGAATTAATCTGTCTTAGTTTTTTCTTATGGGGCTTAGCATCCCCTCCGAGCAGGATCTTATGCTATATGATTTCCACATCAAAAATTTTCAAGTCTTGGTATGACCAAGCAAAAACATCTCTTTAAGATTGAAATAACTGGAAGTATTGATCTTTATACTCCTCTGGGACTCCTTTAGATAGTTTTACAATTTTTGGATCTCCCTCTCTCCCAATATTTATGTCATCCACCTACTCTTCTTGGGTCAATTTATTTGGACTAATAGGGACGTCATTCTTATCGAATAATATTTCCAAGGGAACAAGGCCTTTAGGTATAAAATTCCCCTTTAATTGTAGTACCCGGTGTCTTGCCACTGTCTCTTCCCACTTATTCTACGGTTGCTCTTCAATTTTCTCCTCTACAACATCGATGACTAGGCTAGAGAATTCTCTGACAGTCTCTATAAAGTGCTTCACTTGCTCCTCATCCTCAAAAACCTGGTAGTGTTTGACGTTATCTAGGATAGAGGGAGGGTAACTCACTTCCACCTCATATCTGAGGATCGGGTTCTGTGGTGGACAAAAATTAATTGCTGCTACGGCAAGGGAATCAACCATCCTATTCTGATCTCTCGGCATGAATTGTATGTTAAAATCTAGGAAGAAATTCTCCACTACGTCCCATACTTCATTCTGATAAGCTCTTAGCTGAGGGTGTTTAGCCTGGCATTGATTCTTGATCTGCCTCACCACCAGCTCCGAATCTTTGAATACTTTGAGGCTCTGAATGTTCATGTTCTTGGCTGTTTATAGCCCCAAGAGCAGTGCTTCATATTCTGCCACATTATTTGTAGCTTCATACTCCAACTTAAAATAAAATGGGACCAACTGTCCCATAGGTGAGATTAGAAGGACCCCAACTCCGTTTCCTTCCCTCAAATTTTCCCCATCAAAGTGCAGAGTCCATATACCCTTCTCTTCATTACTTGCAGATTGTTATAGCTTCAAAGGATTGAATTTTGGTTCTTGTAAAAAATCCTCATCCTCCTCCAACATCAAACAGGAAAACTCTCCTTATTTGCTATACATTAGGGAATTTACTGAGCCATCAACTCTAGTCACCATCTTCACAAATCTGGTTTCGTGATATAACCTCCTTTCTTGTCTTCTGAATACCGAGATGGTAGCATAAGTGAGGTAAAGTTTAATTGACCCACCTATATTAGTCCCCCATGACCTGGAAAATAACATCCCAAATCGAGTTGGAATATCAGCAACCACGATGTCCATGACTACACTCTTGGCAGGGATCTGAGCCAATTTCACCACCAAGTCCTTAATCATTCCCAAACATTTAACTCTTTTGGAATCAAAAGAATAAAGATGTTTTTATGGGCGAGTGATTTGTAATCCTAATTGATCCATGACTGAAAAAGGCAATAGTTTATGTGAGGCCCCTGAGTCCAACATACAATTGTGCAGCAGTAAATCATGGATGACCAGGGATACATAAAATGGTGGGGTTGCTGAGTCTAACTCTTTGACATTTGGGCCAAAGACAACCATCAATATTTCTTCCTAAAGGTTGAGACTATTTGGAGGGGGGGTTACTCCATGAGGGAGCATAAATTGCAACACCTGGGCCTTGTAAGAAGGCTGCTTCAAAAGCTCGACTAAGGGGACAGGGATTTTCACTTTCTCTAATTCTTTTTGGAGGTTAAAAATAACAGGATTCTTTTCTGGGATGACTTCTTTGAGTTGATATTTAGAGGGGATAGGTGGCTTTATGAAAGCTGAAGTATATTTAGTATTTTCAAGGGGTTCAGGGACTGATTTAGATGAAGAGGGAGTAGTATCTTTCTGATGCGAGGACTCCTCTACAGGGTTCTTACCTTTGCTATCATCTTTCTGGGGGACCGACTCTTTTTGAGGTAATTCTTCATCTTGATCTTGCGTTCGAGTCCTCTTTCTAGAAGATGAGAGATTGTACTTCTTGTGGAACTGGGCTTGCATGAAGTCCACAAACTTTCTGCAATAGTCATCGATGTCTGGATCTTCTCTGGGATTTACTTTCTCTTCTTCATCTTCCTGCAGAGTAAGCTCCACCTCTTCACCTTCTAGGTAAGCAAGGTATTGATCGTCTTGCCCGTCAGGAACATCTTTAGTAGGAACTTCCACTTGTCCTTCCAAAAAGAGAGGAGGTTGTATGTGGTCTTTCTATTCTTTCTTGTCTCTTTATAGTATCTGCAGGGGCAGCTTACGATATTGTGGATTATATCCCCTGCTAGGAGTGGCCTGAGTTATTCGAGAAGAGGCATTCTTAGCTTCCAGTTCTAGTTTCACTAACTTACTTGAGAGATTCTTTATCATCTTATTCATTTCTTCAATCTTATAATTAGCCAATTCCCTTTCTTGATTTGAAGAAGATGCATCTTATTTACCTTTTCATCTAAAATCATGGTCTATTCTTCCTTTTTATTTCCTCGTAGAAGCGAAGTTTTCTTCTACCTCTAATGCATCAATCTGGGCCTGATCCAATGATGCGGATTTTATTTCCCTTAAATATAAACCAAACTATGATTCAAAATCTCCCACAAAGACTACCTTGGTCGCTGTCTGAGGGGGTTTCATATCAGCAGGCAGGTTATTATACAGCTTGTTGAATCTCGTGATAAATTCAATCACGTCCTCATTGTGTCTCTTCTTCAAAGCATTGAATTATGTAATAATATAGCCATGATCTCTTTTCTCCCCCCATTTTTGTCTAAAAGCATTCTCCATCTCCTCCCAAGTGGTGATGGTGTGGTCACCCAGAGTTTTGAACCACTTTCGAGCCCGATATCCATCCAAGGATTGGACGAAGAGCCTCAACACTACATCCAGGTGTTCCACGTTGAGATTATCAGCAAAGGCACATAAATCTTCAATGTGCTTTGGAGTAGCACTATTTTATTCCCCGTTGAACTGATGCATGAGCTTCATATAATCGTGAGGCATATCATTGAGAATTTGGGGAAGTGCTAAAGGGGCATATTTGTTCAGCAAAAACCCAGGAACAACCATGAGAGGTGGCAGGTTTTGTGGAGGGTTTTGATGAATGGTGACAGGTATATGCTGGGTGGTGGCTTGCGAATTTATCTGAGCAGAGAGGATCTGGGGGATGGTAACTTGTTTCAATTCTTTGGCTTTAGGGGTAGGGTGCAAAGGGATCTCAGACGTATTTACTAACTCTGCTTTGTCCTTTATCTCAAAATGACTCAAACAAGGTTATCTCGAGGGTACTCGAGCACTCAGGCAGTGGAACAAGGCCCTTGGACTTGAGCTTGTTGAGAAGAGGACGAGGAGTCTACTAGTGAAAATATGGGTACATCAGTCTAAGCTGGCTGTTTCTCTTTCCAAATTCTTTTGAATATGATTTTTTCAGGGTCCGGGACTGAGGGTGTTCTCAATTGGGAGTTATCCAACCTTAGATGTGGCTTTTGATCAGCCAGGATTGAAAATGACTTTGACTTTAAAGAGCAGTGGAGTCACCAAGGTGAGGGATTTACAACTCTCAACCCTTCGTTCTCACATGATTTGAAGGGTGAATTAGATTTTCGTACCCCAGGGAAAATATTTTCAACTTCAAGTCCCTGACAAGATCATGAAAAATATGTTGTAACTCCTAGAGACAGCCTTGAGTTGTTAAAGATCAGTGCCTAGGACATCTTAAGACAAGAGGATTCAAAGATAATATTGCAAGCTGATAGGAACAAACCTCTTGTAATGAAATGATGATTAAAGCTTTTGATATGGGTCCAAGACATTAGAGACAAAATACTAACAAGAATGACATTCAGTTGTGCAGCATAAGAGTCCATAAGCATAAATTAGAAGCAATCATGAAAGCGAATTGTTGTGAGATGGGTCGAACATGAGACCAGAAAATAGTGACCAAGATAAATGAATATGAGCAACGATGAAAGAACAAGAGGAAATTATCAAAGTAGGGTAGGCTTATACAACTTAAGAATCCACCCTCCACTAATAAAAGAATAACAATGGCATGTAAATAGAACTTGGAATAGAAATCGCACCTTGATCCATATTTAAAATGTTACATACAAGAAGATACGAGTATCATTCACAATAAATTCATATCTAACAAATTCGAATATTTTCATTCTGAAAGCTACGATAACAGGAGAATGATGAAAACACAATGAACATTTATATTTAAAAAATGCTGAGAAAATACATATTTTTACTCATCTCATTTGGAATCCACAACAACAACAGAATAGCTTCATTTCTTTTCCCCATAGGGGTCTTCAAACATATACTAGAAGATGATCTCAAAACCTTACAAAGGAGGGAATTCACAATGAACGACTTCTTCTCTGAAAATCCAGAACCTTTCCTTCTTCTCTCATTTCATATTTTATAGCTACATAGGTGAGCTTCGAGAGAATATATTTTCAAATGAAAATATTATCTAAGGATATTTTCTGTTCATGGTCTCCATCAACAAAAAAAAAACTGGTGATGAGGAAAAATGACCTCTCATCATATACAACTTGGCCTGACAAAGGCCCTAACTAAAAAATAACAATAAATGAAAAATAAAGAGTGCATAGGGTGAAATGAAGTTTTCACCCAGTTTTAAAATTCATAAAAATAAAATTAAGTAGGCCGCGTGGGCCAAAAAATGAGTCTCATTTTTTATGGCGCTGAGGGGAGCTTGATGGCTGCTGATGTGGCTAAGCTGATGAAGAAGATGACCCTGCTTTGCGACCAGAGGGAGGTAGAGGCTGAGGATTAGCTGATGACACTGAAGTGCTGGTGTACTCACTACATTTCTTCCACGTCGTCTCGCCTGGACCTGGCATAGTGACAAAAGTCTCAACCAATGCCTACATATCTATGAGATATGTATAATCTACTTGGACAATTCGAAATTGTCTAACCTGACAGAGGAGTAAAATTTCCTTGCTTAGAGCAGCTATGATGGTGTCAGACTTCAAGCGAGCAGTTTTTTCCAGAGGCAAGTTGGCATTATTCATAATTCGTTAGCTTGGAGAATGCGGAGGTCTCTGGGTGCCAGCATGATGGGAGGCCTGCCTCCACTAACTTACTCCACTCACGGTCGAACTTCTCGACTCCAATTGAAATCAGTTTCAAACAACCCAACGCATTTGCACGAGCAGTCTCCCTCTCAACAGCTCTTCTAACCTCCATTACCCTTCTGAATCGATCAACAATTCCTTGTTCTTGCAATTCTTCTGGACCCAGTTTATTCAGATACCAAATATATATTTTAGCCATTGGAGCCTTTGCTTCTCCTTCCGCTCACCCTTCTTGCAACTATGCTTCAAACAAGCAAACTGCAAGCTTCTTATCAACAACCAGGGTGAGGTAGTTCCAATGTCATCTAATCTCTGCCATTATATCAGTCCAAATTAGGTGTTTGGCTTCCAGGAGTGTCACATTGTCCTTCATCTGAGTAGTCAAATCTTTGATGGTCTTGTCTTGTACCTGTTTTTCTCTTTGCAATTTTTCGATCTCAGCCTCTGGGGCCATTACCACCTTCTGATTTGTCGCCAACGTAGCTTCCATCTCCTGTAATATCTGGTGAGCTGTTCGTGCTTCATTTTCTGAAACCTTTAAGTTTGACAAGGCCTTAGTCAGTTGTTCCAGGGTGGTTCCGGGCTCATTGGATGTTGAGGCTACGCACACATGTTGGTCCCATTTTGCCTGTAAGTCCGAAAATCCCTGTTTCATACTTGCGATCACTGCAGTCTTTTAATTATTTTCCCCTTCTCCTTAGCCATTGAATCAACAAGAGCCGATTTCTCCTTTTACACCTAGATTAATTTTTTTGTTTGCACATGATCCCTTTGTCCTTTATTGCTTTCCTTAGTGTTTCTAGCTAGTTTTTTATCACTCTAGCACTAGCTCTCTCCCTCTTCTGATTTTCTAATACTGAGGCATGTTTCTCCTCGATTTTCCTCAGGGTGAGTGCGAGTTTCACCACTTCATCTCCAACATGTCTTTGACACACTTGTGCAAGCCAAGCTTATCCATTATTGGGATATTTCCCAAGTTAAAGGTGATCTCTAGGGCTCAGTAATGGTTCCCATCGACCGAGGGGTGCAACACTGCCTCTGAAATAGCAAATATAAGTTGTTCCTTGTCCATGTCCAACTCAGTAATAAGTCAAGTATGATATTTATCTACAAACTCGGCCAATTCAGCCCTTAGACTCTCCCGTGTGGTCCTATTTCTAGTGTTAAATTCCTCGCCTAACTCTACTCTGCTGACTGAAACTACCTATGATAGCCCAGAAGGGTCCAACGAAGAGGTGCCGTCGAAAGTAACCATGAAACCTACCTTGTTTTTGTCAGGCAACTCGTATTGGAAAAACTCTTCCTGTGGTGGCTCTTCCCATACCATCTCTGGTCCTTCTGTGCTCTGTTTCTTAGAGGGATAGGATCCCTCATCCATGTTCATGCCCTCTTGACTTCCTGAGGTGCCTAACTCGTCTACTTGTCCCTTCTTTTCTATCTCTGTGGATGCATTGTCACCCCTCCCTTCTGCGGCTGAAGACTTGCCTCCATCTGTATATCTAAAGGCCATGTATCACGGTTAGCTCTCCACTTAATGAAGGGCCTAGTCTCATGTACATAAGTAGTGGAATTTATTTTCCTTTTCCTATTGGAAAGGACTCCTTTCGGGTCATAAGGCCAAAATTTTCCTTATAACAGGTGTTAGTCATCCATAATTTTGAATTTATCCAAATATGACTAAATATAACAAACCCAGATTTCTAGAACAAAATTGCAAGAACATGATAAGTTCTAGAAATCTCACTGCCTTCATCATTTCAAGTCCTTTAGTCCACTAAAATCCCCATCTATTTTCCTAAAAATATTATCTTACTGTTCCTTAAAGAGCTGTTCCTTTTCCTTATTCAGAATCCTTGAGAAACACTACTAAACAAAAAGAGACTGTATGTAGGCCATTTTTTCCATCATTTACTAAGCCTATTTCACTCATTTTTTCCCATTTTTTGTCCTTAATTTTCCTTTGAATTCCTTAAAAATCACTTTTTAACTCATAAACAATCCTTGTTATGGTTTAAAATTCCCCATTTTACCTATCGGAATCCACCAAAATGATCAGAAACCCCTCTGTTTGGTCTAAAAAGACAGTCTTTTACAAAAAAGAGTTTAAGCCCCTAAGGGCTTAGATCTTTTGCCCATATGTCCGAGCGCCCACGACCAGGCGCTAGACCCATCGCATCGGGCATTCCCATCACATCGGCCTTCTCCTATAAAATCCACTTTTTCTTTGGAAATTCCTCCCCGCCGATGCGATAAGCCCCCTCCTCCTCTGCCCCTGGTCACATGCCCCTCCACATGACCGTGTCCCGGGCCTAACCTTGGCCCTCATCGCATCGGTCCATCAGCTTATCCGTTCCCCTTTTTTCTTTTCCCCTCCATGGCGATATGCCGATGTGATAAGCACTTTTCTCCTTAGCCCCTGGTCGTTTCTTCTCCACCGGACCACTGCCCGCGCCTTTCCTTAAGCCCTCTCCCCTTTTCTTTCTCCCCACCTTCCTACCCCATGGAGCAATCTCCACCATCAAAACCCGACCATCTGACGGTCATCGCTTGCCCATTCCATCCCCTGCTCACCCAACACATTCTTTGTTTCTCCTTCGCCATCAAGCCTGCACCGTAGATCTTATAGATCTAACGGTTCTCATTAATTACGATGACCCAACTCCACTGGGGCCTACCATCCACCACACACAGCGCCCGCCATATCAAACGCTGTCACCTAGCTCCCACTTTCATTTCTACCCGAGCAACTTTTTCATCGCGCTCGGTCCGCACCGTTGGATCTGTTCCTTCCCATCTGATGGCTCATAAACAATATCGTGCAAATTTCGTTCCCAGGGTTTAACAGCTAAAAATTATGCGATAACGGTGGTTTCGCTGCGGAAAATGTCACGCAACGTATGGAATCGTGTTCATTTACGATAACCACTGTTCATTTATGAAAACCACTGGCAGTTTTTCCATTACTGCCTATCCTCATTTTTTCACGCCAATGAACTTATAAACCCTATTTTCAAAGGTTTCTTCCTCTCCGCCTACATATACGCTTCCTCCCAGCTCCTCTACCCCCACGTAGCCTCTGAAAGCAATAGAGCCTCCACTGCAGGATTTATTAACATTTTTTGTTTGTTTTGCAGGGTTCAATGGAAGTTTTTAAGGTCAAAAGGCCCTCTCAGGATTTAATTAAGGAGCGGGACAGAGGATCACTACCTCTAAAGCCCAAAGTAACTGCACAATCACCAAAAATGAGCATTCAGGGGTTATTTCTGTGGTTTGAAAGGTGCTAGTTATGCAAATGAGACCCTCGACATGCCAAAGACACCTGCAAATGACAAAAGCAAAGAAAGAACCATAAAGATGAAGTTTAAAGGCTGAAGAATCAGAGGTTAAAGGCTTAAAGAACAATCAAAGCCTCAAAACAGATTTTTAGAGCCTAAACATGGTTTTAAAAAGGTTAGAAGGTAGAAGGCTTAAAATATCCTTAAAACGCATAAAGGATAATGATAAAGGCTTTAGGCAAAATTAAAACCTTAAAGCAGAAGATTAAAGCCTAAACAGAATTCAAAGTTAAAAAACAAATAAACAAAGGTTTCAAACAAAACAGATAAAGTGTTAAAATACATTGAAAGGAAATTTTAATAAATAAAATAGAGAAAAGATAGGCTTGAAAACAGCCTCGAATGTATCAAAGGAGCGGATATTCGCCTAATAACTCAAAAATACACCTTTTACTTATTTTATGTTTCAAAGGGAAAATTGGAAATTATTACACAAAAGAAGATATTATAAACTGTCAGACAGTTATTGTAAAAGGTAGCAAGGATCCTCAAAGTCAATCTTTTCAGTTGTTTTCATCCTTAGGAAATAAAGACAGATTTAATACACATAGGAGTAGTTATGAAACAATCCTACCTTATGCCTTGCATGGCTTTTAAGGCTATGAGTGCATTTACTGTGTCATTAATGACATTCTGAACCCTAGATGTTTCCACCTCCTCATTTGTAGCATAAATGCTGCATCTAAACTCATTGTATGGGGGAATTTTGATAACTCTTTTAAGTAATATATAATTCTGCTAAGATTGAAAAGAAATTGAGGTACTGTAACCTGTGGATGTTTTGACCTGTTTGTGGATGGAGAAAGCTCTGTCATTGGATCCCTGAGCTTGGCTGTTAGTGAAGTATTCTAAACTGTTAATGTTTTCTCCTATTTTCCATTCTATTTTCATTAGCTCTTGCTCACAGTAGAGTAAAAGTTTTATGCTAAGAAATGTCTCCTGGAAGCACCTTAGACCTGTTTACTCTTCACTGTCTTTATGTTTTCATCTGTTGAATGTTTGATTGAGTAGTTTAAATTGATTTTCAACCTCTAAGCTTGTTTATTTTAGAAGCAATTCAATACAGTTGGCCTCAAGATGATTTATGGTTTTCCCTTCTTCCTGTTGACACTTTAAAAACTATTTCTAAACTCTCCTTTCAAAGTACCATTGTCCAAAGATTTCCAAAGAGGTCTGTTTTGATCATACCCTTTGCACTTGCTCAAATAATTGTTTTGAAAGTCTTTATAACTGTAGTCCTAGATGTCTAGGAGTTCCCTCTTCTATGAATGTAGTTATTTGTTTATCTTGAATGTTTTCTTATCCTTGAAAGTGAAATCTTTGATGAAATAGAGCGTTCCTCGACTCTTAGATTTCATTTTGAAAGTTTTTCTTGAAATTATTATTTTTTGGAGTGTTGTTTATAGAATTCATGGTTAGACCTGTCTATAAAATACTTCTTCATGTTCAAATGATGCTTTAAGTCGATTTGTTGAGAAGTACATATAATTAAGGATTATTAATTGCCCTTAGTTCTGCTTTTCATTCTAAACCCTTAATGTTCATTTCATTTCACCCGAAAGACTTTGTTAATCCAACAACTAAGTTAGATTTTCCCTTTGATACCCCTGATTCATCTACAAACTTGTTACAAACTTCCACTTGACTCCATTGTCCAATGACTTAGAGATTTCTCTTTTCTATCTATGCTGCCTAGATCTTCATGTCCCACAAAACAATCAAACAAACTCAAGCTTAATAACTAGCCTAAAAATCAACCCTTTACAAGCACACAAGTCATATCTTTGCAAACATATTGAGAGATCCCTCTCTGAGACTAGGAGGGCTAGATCCTAGAGCTCTAAATACTGGTTTACATGTTGCCTTGTAATTTGGTTTACCAATCGGCCAAATCACAGGATCACAATAGCAGGTCCATCCCTTGAAGCAACGTTTCTACTGTGGAGAGGGCATGCCTCGAATTTATGGTGAAGGGGCCAAAAGAAGTTGGGAGTTTGAGGATATATCCTTTCTTCGCAGGCATGAAGTGGATCTGGTCATTCTTCAGGGTTTTACAGATGAACTCAAAGGGAAATATTGGCATATCTAGACACACTAGAAAATGGTAGGGAGGTACTTTTGCACCATAGACCCTGATTTCGATGTAATCACCATACAAGTACCAGTCCCCTATGCTATCTTCCTCATCGAATTGCAGCCAGTCCTTCTGCTCAGGAAATATTCTAGGTGGAGGATTGCCAGGTATTATGGTATAAGCTATGGACATGAATTCATTTAAAAACCTTGTATACCCCCTCCCCCTAGACTGTTGACAAACGGAAACATTCCACTCAAAGACAGTTATTGGCTGGGCATTTGTCTGGAGAGTTTCTCTAGGTCGAGGCTCTCAAACTTACCAGCGTGTTCAAATAAGAATAGGTAGAATACTAGAGAACAAAACCTGAAAGACCTAGTAGACGGAAATTCCTGAAACTGGGTTTGAATAGTAGAAGCTAGGAAAACTGGGATATTCAGAAGCATACCCTTTTACATCATGAGCCATAGGATAGTTATACATTCTTTTTCACTCGCTCGACTTCTTTAAGACCTAACAACCCAGAAATGAGAGCTAGGATTGGATTCACATTGTCTCTGAAATTATACAAAGGGACAACATCTAAAGGCGGAAGATATTTTAGGCGAGAATCCAAGAGAAGGCTAAGAAATTCGCTTTGTTGCTCCCAGGGTAATTTTGAGAATTGGAAGGAAAGGGAAAACTCAGAGAACTCGACATAATTTTTACCATGAGGAAAACGGAAGGCTTTCTTTATGAGTTCAGGCAATATGCAGAAAATATTATTGCCTTGAGCAGACATGAACAAGTCCCTATGCTCGTCATAAGCTTCATCGAGCCAGCTAATGAATTCAGGAACTGGGTAAGTGGTTGGGGAAATTTGGTAGTACAGACCTAACCCAACTACTCTGAAACTATCTTGACCCTTTAAATGACTCTTGAATAGCTCGGGTCTGATGCAAGATATGATGAAAGGGTTGAACGAGTCATGAATTCACGCATGGGCGTCAATAAGGGGTTCAGGTCCAGGGACAGCCCTGGCCTCGTGGGCTTGTGGGGTTTCGGGTTCAGACTTTCTGGACTTAGTTTTCCCCATGACCATTTGAAAAGAAAAAACAAAATGAAAATGGTGAGGCAGAGAAATGACTAAATACCTGCAAACAGTGAGGAAGCTTGAGGAGAAAACAACGTGGGGGTTGAAAACGACCTGGTACTAGAGTTCAACCTTCGTTGCACGACAGATTCATAAAAAACAAATATTTTACCAAGTCTGGGAGTAAAATGAGATTAAATCGGACTGAGATTTGTGGAATACAAGGCGAGAATGATAACTATAGGGTAGACGTCATAAGGACATTGATAGTGGGACATGTGGCAGTATATTATTGGCTTTAGGGATCCGAGAGGGTGAGAGCCACGTGCCAGGTTAGAGCATGTACTGTTTTCGTACTGCCTTCCCTAGACTTACCTTACCTTTACTTACTTGTGCCCAATTCCATTCTTGATGGGCCCACGTTATAACTCTGGTGGGGGTTAATGAGGGCCTCCTACTATAGTCTACCACCCCACGGAATGTTTATGTTTAGTCCACCACCAGGTGATGTCACCTCCTACGGGCGGTAGGCCTTCCCATCCTTCTGCCTTTCTTTGGGACCCCCGGAATACCCTGCTCATGCTCCCTTAATTGGTGCCTCTGCCATATGGAACGCGGCTTTCTCATTAGACTGTGGTGTACCTCAAGTTTCCTATCCACACCCGTGCCTTAGGTAGTTTTCATTTCAAAGCGTCTTTCAACTTTGTTACCCTGCCATCCTCATGGGTTTCTTATTCTTTATTTGGGCTGCTCTTTTTTCCTTTGTGTAAGGGATGGTTAAACAACATAATGTGCTTTCAAACTACTTCTAGAAGCCACAAAGTCGTTAGCAAGATAATTAAAATACATTCAGCAAATGCTTCCTCCATCAATCCAAACTTAGCAAGATCATATTTTCTAGTTCTCAGTTCCAATTGGTTTTAACAAACCATGCTAAAAGTATATACCTAGATCTGAGCAACTAGGGCCAGTGCTGCTACTATAAAATATAGGGTTGCGCACAAAGGAAGGACCCCAATATTTTAGATCCAGATCCGGCATAGCATTTTTTTGCAAGAAGAGAGGGTCGAGCAATAGTGCAGGAAGGGAGAGTTGCGCGCTCAGTGGGATGACCCTTGGAGGGGACCACTGAAGCCAGCGCTACATTATTCCATGATTTTGTAACAATACTTCATAATGAAATCTATTTGGAATTTTATTCTATGTTTTATTTCGTTTCTCCTAAATATCTAATTTTGTAATTTAAATTCCTGCAAGGGCGCAAGATGGGTCTTTGGGCCCACCAGCCATTCCGCTACCCCATTCCTCTTAGAATTATTTGCATTTTTACTTTCAGCTGCATAATGTGACAATGTAGTTTAAATAACCAGCAACTTCATTTTCCTTTCAGATATTTTGTGCCGGTTCATATAACAACCATTTTCATGACCTTGATCATTGGGTTTTAATTAATTACATTTTTGTTATGAAGAATGCATTCCTCTAAGACATCACTTATGTTTTCTTCCTACATCTTATTTATTTCACATGTAATACTTGCCCTGATCTTGTATGTTGTATAACAAGGTGATGAAGGGAACAATTTCTCATTAAGAAGTTCTGGTTGATTTTAGTTCATCATGTCGTATTCTTGATTTTTTATTCTTGCACTAAGAAGTAAAACATTCATACTTGAAATCTCAATAAGCAAATGACAACATGAGGAAATACTATGAACTTATTTTACCCATAGAACTCTTAAAGATGTTTTTAGGACTTGTATTCCTTTCATCATGATTAATGTTGTTTATTATCTAGAATAATTCTATGTTAAAGAAGAAGCGCTAAATAATCAAGGAAAGCTTGTATTTAATTTATTTCAATTACACTATTTGTGTTGTCCCCAAGATAATTAGTATATATACGTAAGTTAGAAGCATGAAATCATTTCCTTAGATTGATTAGAATGGAATTGCCTTAAGATTTTATTTCATGCTTGCAGCATAGCATTAATTTTTAAGAGGTTTCATTTCTTGAATCACATTCTTTACTGTTTTTCAGTTTGAATGGGGCCTACATTCCCTTGTCTCCTAGACAACTGAGGAAGACTTTCTACAGGAGTCAACTCATCCCAGAAGAGGAGCTAGAAGTAGATTCCTAAAGTGTGTTTATTTTTCTTTGAAGTGTCTTGTTCATTTTTCTTGAATGATGCCCTTTTGAATTTCTTGCAAGAGTTTAGTTTTTATTTGACAGATCCCCAAGGTCATATTCTCTCATATATTATGCTACACCTCTAAGTTTACTTATTCGGATTGAAAATTTAAATGTTGGTGTAAATCTTGCATTTACACCGTCCGAAATTTTTGCACCATTGATGGGGAGGCGTTATAGGATAAGGCCTCACGATTTGTCATGTTTTTCCCTTTCCTTCAAAATTTAATTTTTAGATCAACGAGAGTCCCCTTGCTTGTTGAATCATACTAGATGTTATTTCTAGAGAGCTCACAAGCCAGGTTCTCTTTCCTGCAAGTGAGATTTTCCTTTACTCCAAAGTGTGGTTCCTGATTTTTTTCCTTTATTGCAATTGATTTTTTACTGCAGTGTGTAATGCTTAATTTACTACAATTGAGTTTTTAAGAGTGATTTTTTATTCCAAAGTGTGATGATGGGTTTCTTTCTTTTCTGCAATTGAGATTATTTTCCGCAAGTGTGATTTTCTTAGTTTACAATATTGGTTGTTATTTTAATTGCAATTGATTTTTTGTTAGTTTCTATTTTTTAGGTGCTAAAAGAACCCCCTCTCAATCTAGTTGCTAACAAGACTTTCTAGATAGATAGAAAAAATATGCCAGGTATTTTGATGCTACTTCAAGATCTATCTCAATTTTTAGAAAAATTTGGGGTCTCTGCTTCACAAAAAGAACACATTTTGGCATAAATCATAGATAGGTCTACTCCTCTAGAAGAAAATATTCATGAAGAACCAGAAGATCTCCTTAGGGAAACTGAGAAGCTATGGATCACGCTTGAGGAGGAGAAGCATCAGAAGCAGAGATTAAAGAACAACCACCAGATCCAGCCTACACCTTAAAGGATAAACAAGAAAAATTGGAGGATTTACAAGATGCACTGGATGTTTCCCATGAATAAAACAATAAAGAGTATATGGATCCCATAGAATCTTAGTTTTAGATGATCGTCAGTATCCACTCCTCCTTTATCATTTGAAAATTTGTGGCATCACATCAGTTAATGCATTTGGTTCCTCATGTTCTGGTATTTTCTCGAATCTGCTTTTCGAATTTGAACATGGGTAGGATTATCCTCTTGTTGTGCACATGGATGCATTGGAAGTATGACACTAATTAAAATGGAGTCTTTTGCTTCTTAAGGTAGAGTAGGGTAAAACAATAAATCAATGCCATGGATAAATTTGTTACAAAAAATGCAATAAGTGTTTTAAGTGAAATTTCTTTTGATCCACATCAATTGTTAACACACACATCTGTGAAAAACCTTTTTGAGTATGATTCACTCTAATACCTTATGATTTTTCAAAAGTAACCATGATTAACCACTCTAATGAGTTTTCATCTGAGATATAAATTTTCAGTTTCCCTTAGACGGTATTGTTGGAGAACCCCCTATGGTGGACCACTCTTTTGAAGATCATAATGATTTTTTCATGAGAAAATTAGTATTATTAACTCAAAGTGCCTTTTAGTCATTATCTAGGATAATTTATCTAAAAATTTCTTTAGGGTAGAGGAACTAGCCAGTAATGATTAGTCATTAAAAACTTTTCCCTCCATCCCATACTCTTAAGGAGTAGATATGTCTCCCCACTTCTTAAGTAACCTATGAAGTTAATCATAATCATAGTTTACAAAATATTTAAGGAAGTATGGGAGGTCTTGTGATGAGATGACCTACCACGATCATGAGACCTAACATGCATCACATTACTGTTACTAGTCACCAAGCCAAAGTAATGGTTTTCAGCCAAAAAGCTGGAAGACAAGAGGTCTCATCACGTGTTGACCTGTTCATCCTTGTTACTTCTTATGAGTGGCACTGCCATCAGCTAGTTACCAAGTCAGGACAATGGCCTTCATCTAATTTTTTAAATTAAATAAGATAACTCCGAATATATATCTAGTGAGTGGGACACAGGCATTTCACTGGGTCAAAAGACATCCCTGTCAAGGCTATGGACGCCTGCGGGAAATAGGGCCATGTCTGTGGTATCAAAGTTAATTTCATACTATGATTTACTCGGTTATCTTTCTCTTTCCCTAAAACTCATCATTTTAAATTCTTGGACAATGGTCTTAAGGTGATTTGAGCATGATTCTTTGAGTTCTATTTTTTAGGGATCTTTAAATGATGCGATACCCTTAGTAAAGGTGATTCTTTGTACTGGGTTAAGGAGAAATTTACTTTTGCATAAGGATGAAAACAAAATTTAGAGTGTTCAATTTGTTGATTGGTCCAGGAAGGTGTCATCTTGTTCTATTTTTATTTCCCTTCTCTGGTATCATAACTCACTTAAATTTTTCCATGGTATTTAGAGTGATGAATTATTCAGCGATGATTACTCACCAAGTGTTGTCAGACAACAATATGTGTATTGATTGTGGTTACCTCTAAATAAGCACTACATGACCTAAGTACAGGATTGCTACAACAGGGGCAGGAATCTTGTGATAATTTTCTTGAAATTGCACCTTTTTAGCAAATATTTGATTTTTATCATAAATGTTAATAAGATTCCGAGCAGAAATAAGAGCTCTAAAGAAGAAATATATGACAAGCAGGGAGTTCATTTGAGACAGGACAACAAGTATGTGCAATACTCTTTTTACATAATTTTTGGTACAAAGCATTGCTTTCCTGTACCTGATCTTGTTATACCAAAATTTTGTCATTCCTGCATTTGATACCTTCATAAGGACTATAACCTGGTATTAGTGGCACTATAATAATAATGTTTCAGACTTGATGAATTCTTGAAAAATTATGACATACCAGATATCTTCATGTTCCCTTGCTGATATTTGTGTTGACGCTTTTATCGAGACTTATAGTTTGATTTTTAAACATTTCCCCTACCTTCTTCTATGATTTTATAGCCATATGGTTTGCTTGCATGAGGACATGCAAGAAGGTTAGCATGGAGGAGTGTTGAGCCTCTATTTTTTCCACATTTCTATGTTCTTCGATGAGTAACTCCATGTCTGTACTAAACATTTATAAGTCATTATTAATATTTTTATGCATTATCGAGTTATTATTTAGAGGCATTTTGTTGATCTATGAACTATTATTTTTTTGTTAATTTGAATAATATTTAATGTGAAAATGTCATTAATGTTGGGTTCTTTGGTGGCAGGTGCCAACATTCCTGCAACATGGACCACATTCCTGCACCATGTTCCTACACCACATCCTTGCACCATGCATTCTACATTGTGCATTCCTACACTCCCTAAAAGTGCAGGATATATACTCTTCAGTCATTGCTTGTATATTGGCATGGATGTGTCAAGTAAATTGGCCAAAATGGGAGAGGAAAGAGTTGTTGCAGAAAACATGACTTTTTATCAATATAGAAAAAATGCAGATAGAGGCCAATAGGTCCGTAACAATTCCACATGCATGAAGGACTGTACTACCGAGAATGTTGCAATCTTCCACCAACTTGATTCTCAGATTGGACTGCAAAGGGCCCAACGTTGTAAGGTGTGGGTGATGGTGAGAATGCCTTGCAACTTTTTTTTTGATGCAGATTCAATAAGTTGGCATGAAAAGAGGAAGCCATTATAACAATTGATGGAGAGGCTTGCTCATTGACTTTCCACTTGAATTCATATGTCGAGAAAACTGAACTCGCATTTGATGATGTTACAAATAAGGATTCAAACGTAAGATTTCCATGTCACAAACTACAAACCAATTCGCTAGCCAAAAATAAGATTTTTCTGCGGGTTATGAATCAATAAATGTTTATAATCAGTGGTTGTTGGTAGAAGCTAGTACAAGCACTAAAAGGCACAATACCAGTAGTTTGAAGCATACTTTAGTGTCCCCATTCAGCTGGATAATTATCCAGCTGAATTGACTTGGACAGCCAATGGCTTCAGATGCTAGAGGAGAATTGTATGCGTAAGACCATAATTTAATGATACAATGGTCGGTGTAGCAATTGAGGCCAAGCTGAAGCACAAGGGCTTGAGCCAAATAATGCGCGGTCAAACTACTTCTAGAAGCCACAAATTCATTAGCAGCATAATTAAAATACATTCGGAAAATGCATCCTGCATCAATCCAAACTTAGCAAGATCGAATTTTCTAGTTCTCAGTTCCAAATGGTTTTAACAAACCATGCTAAAAGTGTAAACCTATAGGGCCAGCGTTGCTGCTATAAAACAGAGGGTTGTGCATAGAGGAAAGACCCCAATCTTTTAAATCCAGATCCAACATCGCATTTGTTTGCAGGAAGGGAGGGTTGAGCAAAAGTGCAGGAAGGGAGAGCAGCGCACTCAGTGGGATGATCCCTAGAGGGGACCATTGGAGCCCACGATTTTGTAACAAGACTTCATAATGAAATCTATTTGGCATTTGATTCTGTGTTTTATTTCATTTCTCCTGAATGTCTAAGTTTTTAATTTAAAATCTTGCAAGGGTGCAAGATGGGTGGTTGGGCCCACCAGCCAGTCCGCTGCTCCATTCCTCTTAGAATTATTTGCATTTTAATTTCAGCTGCATAATGTGACAATGTAGTTTAAATAGCCAGAAACTTCATTTTCCTTTCAAATGTTTTGTGCAAGTTCATATAACAACCATTTTCATGACCTTGATAATTGGGTTTTAATTAATGGCATTGTTGTTATGAAGAATGCATTCCTTTAAGACATGAATTATGTTTTCTTCCTGCATCTTATTTATTTCACGAGTGTAATACTTGCACTGATCTTGTATGTTGTCTGACAAGGTGATGAAAGGAACAATTTCCCATTAAGAAGTTCTGGTTGATTTTAGCTCATCATTTCGTATTCTTGATTTTTCATTCTTGCACTAAGAAGTAAAACATTCATACTTGAAATTTCAATAATCAAATGACAACATGAGAAAAGACTATGAACTTGTTTTACCCACAGAACTCTTAACGATGTTTTTATGACTTGTATTCCTTTCATCATGATTAATGTTGTTTATTATCTAGAATACTTCTATGTTAAATAATAAGCACTAAATAATCAGGGCAATCTTGCATTTAACTTATTTCAATTACACTTTTTGTGTCATCCTCAAGAGAATCAATATATATACGTAAGTTAAAAGCATGCAATCATTTCCTTAGATTGATTAGAATGGAGTTGCCTTAAGATTTTATTTCATGGTTTTCAATATTCTGTGGTTATTGTTTACTGAAGAGATCTCTGGAATATCCACAATGTGATCAAACAATGGTCAATGTTTCAAATCCCAACGGGGATCCATCTTTAGGACAAGATGATGAATGAAAAGTGGAAGAAGGACGTAGAGGAAAAGGTTTATATATGAGCGAAGGCAGGGATAATATTTTTGTCACGACATTCTTTGAGAAAATTGAGGTCTGCGGCCCTTCTTTCAATTTTCATTCTAGTTTTTTCTAGATAACAGATATCTTCCCAGGAATCCCCTCCGTGTAGCGACAAAATTATGGTTTTCAAGCTTCTATGGTTATCGTTTAATGAAGAGATCTCCGGAATATCCACTGTGTGATCAAAAAATGGTCAACATTTCGAATCCCAATAGGGATCCATCTTTAGGACAAGATGATGAATTAAAAGTGAAAGAAGGATGCAGAGTACAAGTTGTATATATGAGCGAAGGCAGGGATAAGATTTTTGTCACGACATTCTTTGAGAAAATGGAGGTCTGCGGCCCTTCTTTTAATTTTCATTCTAGTTTTTTCCAGATAACATATATCTTCCCAGGAATCCCCTCTATGTACGGACAAAATTATGGTTTTCAAGATTATGTGGTTATCGTTTAATGAAGATATCTCTAGAATATCCATAGTGTGATCAAACAATGGTTGACGTTTCAAATCCCAACGGGGATCCATCTTCAGGACAAGGTGATGAATGAAAAGTGAAAGAAGGACAAAGAGGACAAGGTTTATATATAAGCAAAAAATGGAGGTATGCGGCCCTTCTTTCTATTTTCATTCTAGTTTTTTCCAGATAAAAAATATCTTCCTAGGAATCCCCTCCGCGCAAGGAAAAAATTATGTTTTTCAAGCTTCAGCATAGCAGTAATTTTTAAGAGGTTTCATTTATTGAATCACATTCTTTATGGTTTTTCAGTTTGAATGGGGACTACATTCCCTTTTCCCCAGGACAATTGAGGAAGAATTTCTACAGGAGTCAACTCAACCCAAAAGAGGATCCAGAAGTAGATTCCCGAAGTGTGTTTATTTTTCTTTGAAGGGTCTTGTTCATTTTTCTTGAATGATGCCCTTTTGAATTTCTTGCAAGAGTTTAGTTTTTATTTAATAGATCCCTGAGGTCATATTCTAGCATATATTGTGCTACGCCTCTAGGTTTACTTACTCGGATTGACAATTTAAATGTTGGTGTAAATCTTACATTTACACCGCCTGACAATCCAAAGAAAAAGAGAAGATATCTAAAAACAAAGAGGGCACAAGAGAAAATATCTCATTGGAAGCGCCAATTTTGTTATGGGATAATTTCGTTAGAGCAATTTGATTACTTTTAAACTACTAGATCAAATAATTATCTACCCATATTAGTGTGTGATCATGAAAAATATCAAAGATTCAAACCCCAATCATTTTCTATACAAAAAATACATTCAACACTTGCACATGATAAGATGGAGATCAGAAGTTGAAACCTGGTATCCTTGCATATCGATGAAGTCTATTGGGTTTGATGCAGAGGAAGCATGCTTACACTTGAAGATCTAGTTCCACCTACAATAAAATAAGACCCTGCACACAACACCACCAAACAAGGAAACAATGGCCTTTCTGCAGAGGGCCTGTCAGCTTAAAACCAACATATTCAAGCATGAAACATTTTCAAAACATGGATATAGAAAATGAACATGTATCTATTAATCCAAAATGAAAGTACAACAAATGTATACATTCCAGCAAAGGAGGTCTTCTCCTCAAGCTTGTAGCATGGTCTCCTCCTCCCAATACAGCAGATCTTTCGCCCTATAGTGTGGATACTTGCTCTAACCCCCTTTCCTCTTGGTGAAATTATATAGGTTCATTCTATCCTTTGGTATAATGTATCTAGATACTTAGGGGCTTGAGAATTTAGGAAACTTATACAATAATGGACCCCTATCCAACTCATACACAAGTGTATTAATTTGATGTTAGAAAATTAAATATTACAGAGCAATGAAACACATAAAATATGAAAAAAACACAAGCACACAAAACACATAAAACCAGAGAGACACAGATATACGTGGTTCACCTAGTTTGGGCTACATCCACCCCGAACAACCAGTCCTTCCTTTTTATTATCCAGCAAAATGAAGAGACACAACATACAACAGATTTGCTATAATATCCTTTGTTCTCTCTCACAGCCTCCCTTTCTGTTTCTCGCTCCGAGAATACACATACCATCCACAGCCGCAATACAATACCCTCATAAAAGTGAGGGGTTTCCTTCTAGGGAAAAAAACCCTAAACTAAACATAACTTCTACCATTATATCATCTGCCTAATGAACGGCCTAGATTGACTAGAAATTACTATACTTTTACAAGGAAATTTTACATCTGTTCTTAGCTTCAGGGGCACTGCCCCCGAAACCCCCTACCGGGGGGGGGCTCCATAAAGTCGCAGCCACCCCTCCTGGACCCCCTAGGCAGCGTTTAATTACGGGCGGCATTGTCACCCCCATTAAGGTACAGGGTTCCAATGTTGTGATACAAAATAAACAAGATAATCAAGCTCCACACCCAACAATCTCCCACTTGGAGACTGATTGTAGAAACTCCACTGCTGCTTCATTTTCTGGACAATGACTCCTCTTTGGACCTAGTTGTTTCTCATCTTAATCGGCATCCTTGAAGACCAACTGAAACTGAGCATATTCTCAGTTTCTCCCTGGTTACAACTTTTGTTAGCATATCTGCAGGATTCTGGCTAGTGTGTATCTTTTCCAGCTTCAACTTTCCATCTTCCAATACTGACCGTATGAAATGGTACTTGAGATGTATGTGTTTAGTCCTGGAATGAAATGTTGAGTTCTTTGCAAGATGAATGGCACTTTGGCTATCACTGTATAACATGCCCATATCATGCTTCTTACCCAATTCATCCATAAACCTTTGTAACCAAATCATTTCTTTACTAGCCTTTGTAGCAGCAACATACTCTGCTTCTGTTGTTGAAAGTGCAACAACACTTTGGATTTTTGAAACCCAACCGACAGCTGTTCCACCTACAGTAAATACATATCCTGTAGTGCTCCTCCTGTTATCTCTGTCACCTGCCATATCTGCATCAACATATCCCCGTAGAGCAATGTTTGAACCACCAAAGCATAATGCTTGATTTGTGGTACCTCTCAAATATCTGAGAATCCATTTTACTGCCATCCAATGTTCTTTTCCTGGATTTTTCATGTACCTACTTACAACTCCCACTGCATGTGCAATATCAGGCCTTGTGCATACCATTGCATACATTAAGCTTCCAACTGCTGATGCATATGGAACTTTAGACATATATTCCATTTCTTCGTGGGTCTTGGGGCACATCTCCTTACTAAGTTTGAAATGGCTAGCAAAAGGTGTACTAACTGGTTTTTCATTCTGCATATTAAATCTTTTCAACACCTTTTCTATGTACTCATTCTGAGACAGTTTTAATTTGCGATTTTTCCTGTCTCTAGTTATCCTCATACCAAGGATTTGTTTTGCAGCTCCCAAATCCTTCATTGCAAATGAATTTGCCAATTTTCTTTTGAGCACATTTATTTCCTGCATGTTAGACCTTGCAACAAGCATGTCATCTACATACAATAACAATATAATATAGCTACCATCATTTTTCCTTTTCAGATAAACACAATGATCAGAGTGACATCTAGTATAACCTTGTTCAGACATAAACTTGTCAAATTTTAGATACCACTGCCTTGGAGCCTGTTTTAAGCCATACAAGCTCTTCTTTAACTTGCATACTAATTTTTCTTTCCCTTTGACCTCATATCCTTCTGGTTGCTCCATATAGATCTCTTCCTCCAAATCTCCATGGAGAAATGCTGTCTTTACATCTAACTATTCAAGATGTAAACCTTCTACTGCTACAAGACTTAAAATAGTTCTGATTGAAGTCATATTAACAACAACAGAAAATATTTCATCAAAATCAATACCTTTCTTTTGTGCAAACCCCTTCACCACAAGTCTAGCTTTGTACCTCTGTTTTCCTCCATCTTCTTCCTTTAGCCTGTAAACCCATTTATTTTGCAATGTAGTTTTACCTGCAGGCAACTTGACTAAATCCCATGTCTGGTTATGCATTAAGGAGTCCATCTCTTCTTCCATGGCTTGCTCCCACTTCTTCCTGCTTTCAACCTGCATTGCTTCTTCATAACATTCAGGTTCACCAGAATCAATCAACAATAAATAATATAATGAAGGAGAGTATCGTTCAGGGGGTCTACTTATCCTGGTAGATCTTCTAACACCACTTTCAGGTGTTTGAGGTGCCTGTTGTTGTTGTGGTGGTTGTTGCTGCTGTGGTTGTTGATTATTATTATTTTCAGGCACCTTTACTTTTTCAGTTATCTCATCAAGAACCGTGTATTCCTTGCTTTCTTTTTCCTGTTTCTTTTCCTGCAACTGATTCTTATACAAGACATTTTCATTGAATATTACATCTCTGATCCTAATGATTTTTTGATTTTCATAATCATATAAGCGATAACCAAAATCATTAACACCATATCCAATGAAGGTACATTTCTTTGATTTTGCCTCAAGCTTTGTTCTATTTTCTTTATTAATATGGACAAAGGCCTCACAACCAAAAGGCTTTAAAAAGAGTAGTTTACCTTTTTACCTGTCCATGCTTCCTCTGGAATACCACCATCCAAGGAACTTGAAGGCCCTCTATTTATTAGATAAACAGCAGTATCTACAGCATCTGCCCAAAATTGTAAAGGCAATCCTGCATGCAATTTCATGCACCTTGCACGCTCCATGATTGTTCTGTTCATCCTTTCTGACACACCATTTTCTTGTGGTGTTCTTGGAACTGTCTTCTCTCTACGAATTCCATGCTCTGAACAGTACCTATCAAACTCTTTGCCGCAATATTCACCTCCATTGTCTGATCTGAGACACTTCAACTTCTTTCCTGTCTCAATCTCAACCAAAGCTTTCCATTTCTTGAAAGTATCAAATACATCAGATTTATTCTGAATACAATAAATCCATGTCTTTCTAGTTGCATCATCAATAAAAGTAACATAATAACGAGAGCCACCGAGAGATGATACCTGAGCAGGTCCCCATACATCTGTATGCACAAGCTCTAATTTTTTGCTCTTCTTTTCTTTCCCAACTCTGAGAAATCTGACTCTCTTTTGTTTTCCATAAATGCAATTTTCACAGAAATCCAAATCAACATTCTTCAAACCTGGCAACAAATTTCTTAAGTGAAGAATCTTCATCCCTTTCTCACTCATGTGTCCGAGCCTATGATGCCATAATGTTGCATCTGCTCCTTTGGAAGTTAAAGCATTAACAGAGTTAGAAATACCATTGCATAAATACAATGTACCAACCTTTTCGCCTTTTGCTATTACCAGGGCTCCTTTGGTGACCTTCCAAGTTTTATCTATGAAAGTTGTCACACAACCTTCACTGCCTAACTGCCCTGTTGAAATCAGATTT
Source organism: Pinus albicaulis (assembly GCA_034641835.2). NCBI lineage: Eukaryota > Viridiplantae > Streptophyta > Pinopsida > Pinales > Pinaceae > Pinus > Pinus albicaulis. The sequence continues at coordinate 1,189,854,230 of CM076584.1, read as the reverse complement.
TTCTTCAGATCTGGAACATGCCTTACCTCCTTTAGTAGCCATTGGTTTCCATTCTGTTGTTTTACAATAACTTTACCCATTCCAACAATTTTACAGGGTTTATCATCACCCAAACGAACTTGTCCAAAATCTCCTTGAACATAGTCATGAAAATATTTCTTATCAGGTGTGGTATGGAATGAAGCCCCTGAATCTACAACCCAAGAATCAGTAACATTTTCGAAAGAAAGAATAAAAGCATCTTGTAACACATCACCTGTCACATTTGCTTCATGATTGTTTTCTTGCTGTGTGTCTCCTTCTTTTCCCTTCCGAGATCTACAGTCTTTCTTTAGGTGTCCTTTCTTTCCGCAATTCCAGCACACTATCCCCAATCTGGACTTGGATCTGCCTTTCCTTGATTTACTGCGATATCCCGATCTCTTTCCTCTTTCCATTCTTCTTCCCCTAGACTCTGCACTCAAAGCATTACCTGATGTCTCACCAGAGCTTTTCCGTCGCATTTCCTCGCTAAGGATAACACCAACAACATCATCAAACTTTAAAGTACTAGATCCAGAGACAGAGTTACTAATGGCCATTACTAAACCATTCCAACTCTCTGGCAATGAGCACAAGAATAACAGAGCTCTAACTTCATCATCAAAGTTTACCCCTACAGAACTTAACTGACTGGTAACTGTATTAAATTCATTTAAATGGTCTGCAACATATCCACCTTCCGACATCTTCATATTAAATAGTCGTTTCATAAGAAATACCTTGTTTGAGGCCGAGGGTTTTTCATATAGTTTCGCCAACGTCTGCATCAAACCCTCTGTTTTTGTTTCCTTCGAAATATTGAAGGCGACTGACGCCGCAAGGCACAACCGTACTATTCCAAGTGCCTTTCTATCAAGAATGTTCCATTCTGAGTCTGTCATGGCCGCCAGCTTCTTTGTTTTTTCGCTCAATGGTAGGTATAGATCTTTCTGATACAGATAATATTCCATCTGCATCTTCCACAGCGGGAAGTTTTGGCCATTAAATTTCTCAACCCTAAACTTACCATCTTCCGCCATTGCTCCCACTCGAACCAGGAAACCCTTCTTTCCTGCGAGTTTATCAGCCAAATATACCTTCGGCTCTGATACCAGTTGTTAGAAAATTATATATTACAGAGAAATGCAACACATAAAATATGCAAAAAACACAAGCACACAAAACACATAAAACCGTGAGAGAGACGTATATACGTGGTTCACCCAGTTTGGGCTACGTCCACCCCGAACAGCCAGTCCTTCCTTTCTATTATCCAGCAAAATGAACAGACACAACCTACAACAGATCTGCTGTAATATCCTTTTTTCTCTCTCACAGTCTCCCTATCTATTTCTCACTCCGAGAATACACATACCATACACAGCCGCAATACAATACCCTCATACAAGCGAGGGGGTGCCTTATAGGGCAAAAAACCCTAAACTAAACATAAATTCTACCGTCAGATCATCCGCCTAATGAACTTCCCAGATTGACTAGAAATTACTATACATTTACAAGGCAATTTTACATCTGTTTTTAGCTTCGGGGGCACTGCCCTTGAAACCCCTTATCAAGGGGGGGCTCCATGAAGTTGCAGCCGCCCCCCCGTGGACCCCCCAGGTAGCATTTAATTATGGGAGACATTGACCCCCCATTAAGGTACATGGGTCCAATGCTGTGATACAAAATAAACAAGATAATCAGGTTCCACACCCAACAGTTGACCTCCTTGGGAATGAAAAAATATAGAAACCTTTTTCACAATCCCATTTCAGTAAAATCTACATGCAAGGAGCTATTTCTCTGTAATCTTATGCCCTATTACAATAACCAGACAACAAAAATTAATAGCTAAGTGATACAAGAGAAAATCACCAACCATATGATCATACAAGAAAGCAATCATGCATTCCCTAATTCTATAGGGTTTGAACCAACACCCGGTATCCTCACATATTGGTGAAGGGTGTTGGGTTCGATGCAGAAAATTTATGCTCCAACCAAGAGATATCACCTCCTGCAATAGATCTACTACCTTCACACATGCATCACCAAGCAAAGAACACAAATAGTCTTCCACAAAATATTGTTAGCTCAAACAAGCATTCACATGTATAATCAACCATAAGCATATATTAACAAGATGGAACATGTATTTTCATTAATCATGAATCAAATGGTACAATTATACCTTTGACAAATGACATCCTCTCCTCAAGCTTGTAGCATGGTCTCCTTTCCCAATATAACATATCTCTTGCACTATAGTGTGGATACCAAATCTAACCCTCATTCCTCTTGGTGAGATTATATAGGCTCATTCTATCCTTTGGGGGAATGTATCTAGACATCTATGGGCTTGATAAGTTATGAAACTTCTACAATAATGGACCTGTAGCCAACTCATACACAAGTGGGTTAAGTTGATCTCCTTGGGAATGAAAAACTCTAGAAACCTTTTTCACAATTATGATATTTTCCTCAATTATCTCAATTATGAAATAATTATTATATTATTTTTATAATATTTTGGAAAAATAATTATGAAAAATTTCTCAATTATGCAATTTCACCCTTTTAACATGTGATAAATCTCACATATGTAAAAGAAAAGGTGAAAATGGGATCCATTGTAACCAACAACTGAGGTAAGTTGAACTTGAGTTTCTCTCACTATAGTGGAGTGGAAAATAGGGTTATAAAATTTCTAAGCTAAAAGAAAAACTAAAAGAATGGAAAAGTAGAGTATGAGTTGAGGGATTAATTGGTCTAAATGGAATAGAATTTCACGAGTTGAATATCTTGGAATCTACCCTAGAAGTTTTGGAAGTGAACCTATTTCCCACATATGGACTAGTTTTTGACATTTTTTGGATCTAAAACAACTTTTTTTTTCCCTCATTGAAACTAAGCCCATCATAACTTCTAGTTTTTTCTTTGAAATTGTTTTATGATATTTTTGTTGGATTTTTTAACTTTTCGACTAGTATTGATGATAATTTTTACAAGACTAACAAATCATCTTTTTGGTGTTTTCATATGGTAATCTCTAATGGATTTTGAGGTAAATATTTCAATATCTCGTATAACAAAAGGGTTTTCCCTTTTTTTCTAATCTTTAATTATTAACCATCATTTTTGTAGACAATATACCTTAGGTTCAATCCCATCAAGTTGTAACATTATCCTCTTATTTGTTTTAGATTGTAACTTATATGATAGTGTGTAGATTCAGTGAGTCACTTAAGTTATCACTCATTTTTCCATTTGGAAACCATATTGAGTTATTTTTATAGGCTCTGGAACATATATTTAGCTCCACCATCACTTAATATTTATGACTTGATACTTCTCCCTTATCTTTTTCTGGTCATGTATTGAATGGGTTCCTATTATTTTTGTTGTTTTACAATAGAACTTGCTTATTTCCACTTGTGTATTTGTGTGTACTACTATTATGCCATTTGTGTCATTATCCTTATTTCCATTATACTCACTTTTTACCATATCTATTGCATCCATTGCCTCTTTTTTGAAACATGTATCCTTGGTGAAGACATTTATGAGTGGAAACTAATTGCCAAATGCCATTTTTTCACTTTATTTGTGCAAGTATGTTCCATGAGCTTGAAATGTAGTTGCATGTCAATGGGCCATTCATTTTTTCCATTTGTAGCATACTTTTATCTCCTTTTTATTCTTACCAGAACATAAATGAGAATAAATAAAAATTAAAAACATAAAAATAAAATGTTTAGGAAGAACTTTCATATATATTTTATTTAGTTTGTGTAGTAGTCATTAGTTATTGTCATCCTTGAACATAGTACCTATTTGAATTATTATCTTGGATTTGGGATTTGGTATTTTCCCAGGAATTGCACCATGATTTTATTGGAAATACTGAGAGGGGGGGTGAATCAGTATTCATTTCAATAAGTATTATTATTAATATTTCAGATTATTAGTTAATATTCAATTATTATCAATGTTTTTGAAATGATAGTAGTAAACAAAAGGAACAAAAATGCACGCAGTTTTTAAGGTGGAAACCCCCTCTGGGACAAAAACCACCTGAATTTTTTTCTAATAATTCTTTAAAATTAAACTCCAATTGAAAAGAAAGCTCCAACTTCCTAGAATCTAGAAAATCATTCTTCTCCAGCTCCCACTGAATGGACGCTCCAACGCCCGATATTCTTCAGTAGTCAACTGAATGGATGCCCCAACACCTAATGAGCTACAACTCACCTGAGCACCACCCTACCACCCTGAATTTTTCACAGGCTTGAACCTATTCATGACTTAATGCACTAGCCTAGCACCACCCTACCACCCTATACAATAATAAAAGAAGAATGGACTCTTGTACCATGGATAATGGTCCACTTTACAATTATATAGAATGATGTAGAAGAATAAGACACACTAGACCATAACCTCAAGTATGACACAAACACCTAATGATGATCCTAGACCTCCCGACACTACCTCTTCAACTCTTGTCAGATAGACACTTGTACAATTTTTACAATGATTCTTTTACAATGAATTAGTACAATGATTGTATGCAGTGCTGCCCACTTGAAGACTTCATGTGATGAGCTTCTTGTTGTTGTTCTGCACCTTAATTGATGCTCTTATCATGCTACCCTTTATCACTCTTCAGAACATTAGACCATGCATTGATTCTTATCTTGATGAATATATAATACCTGCAAAAATTATTCAAGAAAATACCCATGACATGATAATATCAAAACTTACCTCATCCTGCAGAGCATATGTCAATGCTAAAAAAAAAAAACAAATTAGAATACAAATAACCTAATACAATTAAAATATGAACATGCATATACAAAATATACTTACCTAGAGCTTATCTCTGCTGCACCTTACTTTTATTTGTTGCCCTAGAAATTTTGGTCCTTTGCAACCCTTGACAACACATGATCTAGCTTTTTCTTGCCTTCTAGGAGCTCGATATTGAATCTGGTGTATCTTTGTTATTTCAGATCCCCAATATGTGATTTTTAGCCCGATCATACTCCTCTGAGTCTTCTTTCAAATGCCATAGGTTTGACCTAGTTTGGATTCTTCAAGGAAAATTTATGACCAATCTCTCACAATGACCTAATTATGGAATGATTCAGTAGATAAAACTTGTACGAAGTGTCATGTGTCACTGTTTCCTCATTCAACTCTGAAATTGATACATAGAAAACTACAGTCCATGCATTATCCGCCACTTTTTATACAATTCCAATCTAATACTCAAAGAGAGATTTATGACGATTTTCCCAAGGTCGCCTATTTGAGATGTAGTTCAGGATCCTGCCAAAACCCTAACTTCCACAGATCATATCTTTGAAAATGTTGTGCACCATGATTTGAAATTTTTATGGGATATTCCTCAGGGTTTCTTCTTCGCCTCATAAAATTTTTAGCTTCTGACCCTTCATAAAAACAAATTTATAGCAAGCATTCAATGATGGCTTGTTTCAAGTAGAAAAATCCCTACATGAGGAGGATATGACGATCACAATTTATATAAATGCTTAGTTTGAGAGGGTCTTCAACAAGTGAACGTGGGAGGGATTTTGGGAGCTTAAAAATTATTAATTATTGACTGTTCAATAACTGCAACCAATCATTAGTGTCATTAGCCCACTAACTGGGGTTACTAACTTCAAACATGAATATCTCTCAAACCGTGAAGAATTACGTGGCATGCCATATATCAATGGAAACATCTTGACAATTAGAAACCATAAAGAATGTCCTTGACTCATAATATAGTAATTTGGTAGGTCAAAATTCCCATGCAATGCCAGGGAAGCCCCTGGTGCTGCTTGGGTTGACATCAATGACAACCATTGATCAACAATCTCCCCCTTTGGCATTGATGGCAACACAAGTAGTCCCCCTGTGATCATGGCACCTCTTCCTGCAGCATTATCTCCCCCTTTGACATCAATGGAAAAAGGTAACTCCCCCTGACACATAACCATCTTGTGGACCTGTACACACTTCCACTCCCCCCTTTATATTCTGAATACGGAAAATCTAATGAGAACTTGGGAGAATCCCAAGCTCCTGGTGAAAATATTCAAATGCTTCACGAGGTAAAGGTTTAGTGAGGATATCAATGATTTGTTCTTTTATACGAACATATTTGTTGAGATTTCAACAAGATGATGAGCTTAGTGGAAAGAAGTCGCCTTCACTAAGTGGGCCCGCAGGCTATTTTTGGCGCAAAGTCTATTTTTAGACTATGTCTATTTTTAGACATATGGATCATGTTCTATGAGTTGCAGGATGCTATTTGTGGATGGTTGATCAAGTCGGAAAAAATAGATGGACTTCTATTTTTAGACATACTGGGCGGAATCTATTTTTAGATTGTTAGTCTAAAAATAGATATGTCGAATATTATTAGCTCTTAATAATATTTGGACTCTAAACATTATCTTATCCTCTTGGAGCACTTCAGTTAAGTGCATAGATGTGGCACATGCAGCTGACAGAAGGAATTACGCTATTCCTGAGGGTCAAGTGGAGCTATTTCATGGAGACTTCAGTTAGAACTCATGTGACAGAGTTTGGTGGAGTTGATTGAGGAAGTTAGTGGAGTTGTATTCAGTTTAACTCAGTTAAACATAGTTGAGCTAGTTGTATCTAGTCTAACTGATTGATACACTAGTGAGAGTGGTGTGAATTAAATATTAATTAATTCACTAATTATTAACTCATAAATCAACTAAAGAATACATTAGTTAACTTCAGTGCATGGACAGTTTCAGTGGAGACCAGTGAAGAGGTAGGTGAAAGAGCAGTGTGACTATCAGTTGTGACTATACTGGTGCATGATTTTGCACCACACATTGATGGAGATGCCAATGAGGATTGCGAAGTACACACTAGGTGGATTCGAACTCAGATTGAGCCATTATTCATCTTGGATTGCGTAGTAGAGGCAGGCCAACAGGTGGAGCAGATTGGAGCATGTGTTTTGTGAGATCTGAGCTTGTGTAGTGTGTAAAAATTGGATATTGTACTGAGAGCTTGTGAGGAGTTTTTACAATGATTGTTACATGATCTCTATCATTATAATATATAGATATTTGGGGGTTTTCAGCTTTAAGCTTTCCCATAAGTACTTTTTTTATATGTGTGATTGTTTATGGTTTTGATGTGCGCATGCGATTGTTTATATTTCTGCAATTAATGATCAATAGTAGAAGAGGTTATGTATTATGCATGAAGCTCAAATAGTGTGTGATCAGGATAATCTCTGTGAATAATTTAACAATTATTCAAATTTCTACAATATTCAAGTTTGATATTCTTTTCAGCAACTTGTTCTCTAACAAAGTGATATTTGATCGGAATGTGTTTTGTTTTTGAATGCATGACAGGATTCTTGGAGATGTTAATGGCACTAGTGTTATCATAGAAGATGGGAATAGGCTTATTGAATTGTACTTGAAGATATTGCAAATTTTGTTTCATCCAAATGAATTTAGTACAACAAGCTTCCACTACAATGTATTTTGCTTCTGTTGTAGATAACGAGATTGAGGTTTTCTTTCTGCTCAACCATGATACAAGATAACCACCTAGATAGAATGTTGCTCCACTAGTACTCTTACGATCATCAACACTTCCTGCCCAATCTGAATCTATAAAGGCTTGAATAATGACATTTTTACCCTTGGGATACCACAAGGCATATTCTGTTGTGCCCTTTAGATATTGAAGAATTATTTTGACGACAATAATATGTGATTCTTTTGGTGCTGCTTGGAATCTTGCTACTTGTCCAACTGCTTGCATAACATCTGGCCGGGAGGCTATTACATATAGAATACTACCAATCATAGATCTGTATAACCTCTGATCCACATCCTTAGATGAGTTGTCTATGCTCAATTTGCAACCTGTTACCATCGGAGTAAGGACGGGTTTGCAATCTTCCATTTTGAATTTCTTCAGCATTTCCTTCACGTACTTGGCTTGACATATAAATATTCCTTTCTCTTGTTGAGATATTTGAAGCCCTAAGAAGTATGTCAGCTCACCAAGTAAAGACATCTTGAACTCAATTTGCATCTTTGTAGCAAAGTTCTTACTTAGTCAATCATCACTGCTACCAAATATTATATCATCCACATATACCTCAATGATTGTTAGATTATCTTTATCTATTTGTACATAAAGATTGCTATTAGCAGTACCTTTCTTGAACCCTTGTTGATGTAGATATCCATCCAAGTGAGCATACCATGCTCTGGGAACCTGCTTGATACCATATAGAACCTTCTTTAACCTGCAAACATAGTCTGAAAACCTTCAAGTTGTTCGATGTAAAATTATTCTACTAATTTTCATTTCAGAAATGTTCACTTAACATCCATTTGGTAGACTTTGATTTTTCTTAAACATGCATGGGCGAGAAACATTCGGATGGCTTCCATTTTGTAAACTGGTGCAAATTTTTCGTCGAAATCAATTCCTTCCACTTGTGCATAGCCTTTGCAAACCAATCTTTCTTTGTTTTTGGTAACCTGTCCATCTTCATTCAATTTGTTCCTAAACACCCATTTAGTCCCAATGACATTCTTATCTTTTGGTCATGGAACTAATTCCTGGGTTTTATTCTTCTCGATTTGATCCAATTCTTAATTCATAGCTCCTACCCAATATTTATTCTGGTTGGCTTCCTCAAAACTACTAGGCTCAAAGGTTGCTAGAAAAACAATGTGAGCTTGTTGTGATGAACGAAGTGGTCGACCTTCATTTATGTCACCAATGATTTGATTTGATGGATGGTTCTTTTGAATCCATTCTTTTGTTCTCTTTGGAGGATGTTCTTGTTGTTGTTCTAGTATATCTTGATGATCATTATTTACTTCTTCCTGGTTGATAGTTGCTTCTTGTTCTAGAATTTTCTCTCTGTATTTTTCAGCCTCTGTCTCAAGTTTCAAAGACTCTAAATCCTCATCATTATTTGTTAGAGCACCATCTTCACCAAATGTAACATTTATGCTCTCCACTATCTATTTTTGTCTTAGATTATAGCATTTATAGGCCTTTATTTCCATCAGTAACCAAAAAATATACCTTCGTCAACACGTGATTCAAAGTTACCCAACTTTTTATCTTCTCTTTTGATATAACATTTGCTTCTAAAGATTTTTAAATATTTTACATTAGTCATTTTTCCTTTTCATAATTCATATGGGGACTTGTTGAAATTATTTCTAGGAAGACTACGGATGATAATGAAGATTTTTGTATCAATTGCTTGAACCCGGAATTTTTCTTCCAATTTTGATTCCTTCAACATTGTTTTACCCATTTCCTATTCGGTTCTGTTCTTTCTTTCAGCAACTCCATTTTGTTGAGGTGTTCGTGTTGTTGAAAATTGTCCTTTTATTCCATTTTCGTCACAGTATTGCTGAAATAATTTGGAAATGAATTCTAAGCCATTATCTGATCTTAGACACTTTATTTTCAAATCAGTTTCATTTTCAACCAACTCCTTGTAGATATTAAAGCACTCAAATGCTGCAGATTTTTTCTTTAGGAAACTGACAACTGTCATCCCAATATAGTCATCTATCATTAACATGAAATATAATTCTCCATGTAAGCCTTTTGCTCTCACAGGACCACACAGATCAGTATGTATCAATTCCAATGGATGTGATGCAAAGTGTTCTTTTGTTTTAAATTCGACTTTTGTCTGCTTGCCATGCCGACAAGCCTCACATAGTGTGTTGGAAGTTTTTGAGATTTTAGGCATTTCTCGTACTACTTCCTTTTTTCTTATCCTGAAAATATTGTCAAATTTTGTGTGGCCCATTTGTTTGTGCCATAACCAGCTTTCATCTTCTTTATCTAGTAAACATGCTTTAGTTTCTTCATCCATAACATATATGTTGTTTGGAGCTCATCTTGTTGTAGCCACAATTTTACCATACCTGCCTTTCCTAATTTCACATTTTGTGGAGTTGAATAGCATTGTGTGTCCTTGATCACACATTTGTCCAACACTGAGCAGATTGTGATTCATGTTTTCATCCAATAGAACATTCTTGGCTAGAACATCTTTGCTTCTGAGAGTGACGGTACCTGATCCTATAACATTTGAAGATCCATAATTTCCAAAGGATACAGTTCCATCCTTCTTGTCTTTCAGAGATATAAATTTCCTTCTATCTCCAATCAAATGTGTTGAGCAACAGCTATCAACATACCACACATCTATGTTGTTTTGAGCCTTGAGAGCAAGAGCACAATTATCAATCTTCTTCTTCCATGTCTATTTGTTCTGTGGCTTCGAAGGTTCTTATAGATTATTTTCAAGTCTGCAGTCTCTGGCTATGTGTCCAAAGTTTTGGCATTTGTAACATTCCATATTATTTCTTAAATGTTAAAATCTATAGATGTTTCGTTGAGCCCTAGGAGGTTCATATTTGACAGATCTCCTGGAATTATATTGGTTCCTAGGGTACGTGCGGCATTCTATAGCTTTATGACCAAATTTTCCACATGAATAACAATAGCCATGAAAAATATGTAGGTACCAGGATGGAAATCTTCATCAGGGAATTGTCTTCCAAGGCTGTACTTGTGAATCTTGTCCAATGAAGTCTACATGCATGTCAGAACTCATAGGTTCATTGTATTTTTTTATAGAATATCCTACTTCCTCTTCTTTGTAACTGAGGCTAGTTCTGTCGTTGTAAGATTGTTGATTGTTGATGAGTTCTTCCAATGCACTTGAGTTGTTGGCATAGTTTTGGACAATTTTTCCCTTCTTCACTTCCTTATGCAGCGAGAGTACTTCGGCTTATAATGATTCCATTTCTTGGTTGCTTATTCCCAACTTCTTTTGAAGTGACTCTTCAATACATTTGTGTTCTTCAACTTCAATTTTGAGACCTTGAACTTGTTCTTCAATATTATTGGAATAGATATTCTCAGCCTTGAGCTCTTTTATAAGCTTTATTTCCTCCATAGAAAATCCTTCCATGGTCAACCTTTCTTCTTTTTTATTTGATACCTCTTGTTTATTATGCTTGTCCATAAAAAACACTCTCTCATTGGCTTCTTCTTCACTGTCACTGTCTTCATCGGATGATGAGCTATCTTCTTTAGAGAGAAATTTCCTTTAGAATCATTTCTTTTTTCCTTGCTTGTTGAATTTCTTAAAGCCTTTATTTTCTTTTGAGTTTCCATCACTTCTGTTCGGGAATTTCGCTACGAAATGCCCAACATCACTATAGCCAAAACATATCAATTGAAGTTTACCTTTGAATTTTCCCTTACCAATTTTTATTTTTCTCGTAAATTAAGCATATTCTCCATCTGAAAGACCTTCTTCATCATCTTCCTTTTCTTCATACTTGCAGGTGTAGGTATTTTCCTTTGAAGTTTGTTTGTCCCTATTGGTTTTCTCAAATGCAGTGAACGCATTTTCTAGATGCAAAGTACCCTCTTCTTCATCAAGTCTCATTTCATATGCTATGAGAACTCCATGTAATTCCTCTTTTCTGAGTTTGTCCAGATTTGCACTATATTCTAAGACGATACCTTTGGGTTGAATCTCCCTGGTAACATTCTAAGAATCTTTCGTATAATAGTCTTCTCGTCAACAGGCTCTCCCAATCCTTCTAGAGTGTTGGTTATTTCATCAATGTGTTGGAACTATGCAACAATGTTGTTATCTTCTTTCATTCTGAGTTGCTCACATTTTTCTCTGTAGATTTGAAGCTTTGATTCTTTGACATTTGAGTCATCTGCATATATGTTTTCAAGCTTGTCCCATACATTGTTTTCAGTTTTACAACCCAACACCTTATGATAAGCAGATTCAATAAGTCCACTGATAATAATATTCTTTTCTTTTGCATCATTTACCAAATTCTTCTTACCTTGTTCATCCGCGGTTGGTGTAAATACATTTTGAATAGTGTCCCATACTTCATAACGATGTGTCAATAGATAGACCTCCATTCTTCCTTTCCAGAGCACATAATTGTTTTCATTGAACAAAGGTACCCCATTCTTGGTATGCTCCATGACCTCCTTCCAACTGTTAAACTGGTATTGAAGGAACCAAGATCTGAAACCAATTGTTGGAAATGTTGAGAGGGGGGGTGAATCAGTATTCCTTTCAATAAGTATTATTATTAATCTTTCAGAGCATTAGTTAATCTTCAATTATTATCAATTTTTGTGCAATGATAGCAGTAAACAAAAGGAACACAAATGCACACAGTTTTTAAGGTGGAAACCCCCTCCGAGACAAAAAAACACATGAATGATTTTCTAATAATTCTTTAAAATTCAACTCCAATTGAAAAGAAAGCTCCAACTTCCTAGAATCTAGAAAATAATTCTTCTCTAGCTCCCACTGAATGGACGCTCCAACGCCCGAGATTCTTTAGTAGTCAACTGAATGGATGCCCCAACACCTAATGAGCTACAACTCACCCGAGCACCACCCTACCACCCTGAATTTTTCACAGGCTTGAACCTATTCATGACTTCATGCACTAGCCTAGCACCACCCTACCACCCTATAGAATAATAAAAGAAGAATGGACTCTTGTACCAGGGATAATGGTCCACTTTACAATTATATAGAATGATGTAGAAGAATAAGACACACTAGACCATAACCTCAAGTATGACACAACCACCTAATGATGATCCTAGACCTCCCGACACTGCCTCTTCAATTCTTGGCAGATAGACACTTGTACAATTTTTACAATTATTCTTTTACAATGACTTAGTACAATGATACCTTTACAATGAATGTATGCATTGCTGCCCACTTGAAGACTTCATGTGGTGAGCTTCTTGCTACTGTTCTGCACCTTGATTGCTGCTCTTGTCATGCTACCCTTTCTCACTCTTTAGAACATTAGATCATGCATTGAGTCTTATATTGATGAATATATAATACCTGGAAAAAGTCTTCAAGGAAATACCCATGACATGATAATATCAAAACTTACCTCATCCTGTAGAGCATATGTCAGTGCTAAAAAAAAACAAATTAGAATACAAAGAACCTAATGCAATTAAGAGATGAACATGCATATACAGAATATAATTACATCGATATTACCTCTGTTGCACCTTGCTTTGCTTTTCTGCCCTAGAAATTCAGGTCCTTTGCAGCCCTTGACAGCACATGATCTAGCTTTTCTTGTCTTATAGGAGCTCAATATTGAATCTGGTGTATCCTTGTTATTTCATATTCCCAATATTTTATTTTCGGCCTTGTATTATTATTTTGAGTCTTCTTTCCAATTCCATAGGTCTAACCCAATTTGGATTCTTCAAGGCAAAGTTATGCCCAATATCTCACAATGATCTAATTATGGGCTAGTTCAGTAGAGCGAACTTGTACGGCATGCCACGTGTCATTGTTTCCTCATTCAGCTCTAAACTTGATAATAAAAAAAATAAAGTTTGTGCACTATCCATTACTTTTTTAATAATTCCAATCTAATACTCAAAAAGAGAGTTATGAAGACTTTTCCAAGGTCACCTCTTTGAGATGAATTTCAGGAGCCTGTAAAAATCCTAACTTCCACATATCATATCTCTGAAAATATTGCGCACCATGATCTGAAATTTGTACAGGAGCTTCCTCAGGATTTTTTCTTTGCCTCATAAAAATTTCAGCTTTTCAACCTTCATAGAAAAATTTTTATAGCGAACATGCCACGATGACCTATTTCAAGTAGCGAAATCCCTACATGAGGAGGATATGAGGATCACAATTTATATAAATGCTTATGTTGAGAGGGTATTAAACAAGTGAACATGGGAGGAATTTTAGCAGATTAAAAATTATTAGTTATTGACTATTCAATGACCACAAAAAATTATTAGTGTCATGCCACAACCCCATGGGGTTTTAGCCCACTAACTAGGGTTACTAACTTCAACTTCAAACATGAATATCTCTCAAATCATGAAGAATTACGTGGCGTGCCATATATAAATGAAAACATATCGACAAGTAGAAACTATAAATAATATCTTTGACTTATAATATAGTAATTTGGTAGGTCAAAATTCCCATGCAAGATCGGGGTGGCCCCTGGTGCTGCTTGGGTTGACATCAATGACAACCATTGATCAACAAATTTTGAGTTATTAATTATTTGATTGGTTATTCTTCTAATCATTATAAATAAATATTAAATGCCTCCAACATTGTTTCTTTATATCATTGGCCATTTTAGTGTTAATACTACCCAAGTCATCATTGTGTAAGCTATATGTTCAAGGAAATTCTAAGCTTAAGTAAATTGTTTTGTTGTATTATTGAATTTTCATGCCTATCACCTCTATGTCAATACATACTCAGGGTTTATTTATTCAAATCAAATTCATTATTATTTTTTTGTGTCAGTTGATATGGGATACACCAATGTCTATATATATATATGTGTGTGTGTGTGTGTGTGTGTGTGTGTGTGTGTGTGTGTGTGTGTACACACACACACACACACACACACACACACACACACACAGATATATATACACACACATCTATATATACATATAGATATGTATATACATATAGATATGTATATGTCTTCCTATTAAGGTTAAATAATTATCTACAAAGTAGTACGAAGTAGGCATAGAAACTTCAATAGTACCTTAGGCCTTGTAGACATCAATGGAATATTCCCTTGCAATTAATAGTAGATTACATCTTTGACCCTAATTGATCAATTCTACAAGTTTTCAATGTTAGCTAATTTATTCACACTTGCTAGATTGTACTATGTACCTTATGGTCCAACTTCATTATTGGTGGATCCCTTCATGTTTGTAAATTGATTTAGTCAATGTCTAATAATCAAATGGTTTCTACCATGCTCAACATTAACTCATTTATTCACTTGATGTAGATATATACAATCACAAAGTTGGGATTGAAGAGTTTGGGCTAGAAGTGTCACCTTTTGATGATACCTTCCTTAGTTGCACATGGGTGTAATATTGATTGATGAGTACTGTTGAAGACCAAATTTCACTTTCACTTATGCTTAATGTATTCTTGATGTATTATATGATATAGATCCGCTTCATATTTTTTCATGGCTATGATTTTATGTATGTCATGGATACACTTTGTACTTTCTCATGGCCATGGTCTTACATTCTATATACTACATGGATCCTTAGTGTATTATGTTGGTGGCCATGCTTATTGATAATACAATGATGTGTATGCCCATGTTAGGGATTTTTTATATTTTATTGGTTGATTTTTTCTTGCAAGTACTTCTTGGTCCCTTGATCTATAAAATTCCTCCTTAGTCCACTCATCAATGCTTATTATTATGATATATTTATACCATTATATCCTCATCTAATTTAAATTATTATAAGGCATATATTACACCTCCATTTGGGACCAAAGGCTAAGAAATATGTAGAGGACAAAAATACACTACTATATCAAGAATAATTTACTCATAAAATACACGATTATCAAAATTTCATCAATGTTGTGCTTACACTAATAAAAGGAGTGGTTAGTGTTAAGTCCCTATGCCCCTATTTTAAGGCCCTAACAAGAATTTATTATTATTCTATTATTTATAATTAGGTCAACCTAGTGGTATTTTACATAATATCACTTTATCTCCTATTTATAATAAAGGATATTCATTTGTATAGGTTTCATAAATTGTCTTGTGCATTGATTTTGTAGCGCTCCCTCCCACCCCCTTAGAGGAATCCTAGTTGAATGGGAGGTGTTGATTTTAATTAATCCAACATCAATTGTATCGTCATGGAAATGGGGTTAAAAATTTTCACCTTCAGCATAGTTAATGTAATTAAATTTGACCCACATCGTCACATTTAGCTCGCCAAGATATTTCTGAAAATATAAATTTCATCCCAAATTGGCTTCTAGATTGAAATTTATGCCTATTTGAAGTTTGGGTCCTTTTAATCTTATTACATCAGTAAGATCACCCTGTGGAAACCAAGCACCACATGGGCCTGCCATATCTCCCATGGGCAACGTGTCTTCCACCATGTCATCATACCACAGTGCCCTCACGCCTCTAAGCTTTATCTCTTGGGCATACTCTATCTGCAAACCCAAGTGGCACAACATAAACATTTCACACCAAGTGACAAAACATTTCATGTCCCACTCTTTATGTCAAATTGCAGCAATACCATTGTGGTGCACACATCTCCAAACTTCATGGTGTGATGGAAATCTTGATATTAAGTAACAAAGAGGATCTTCATTGCACACCTTCTTTCTACTTCATGGTTTTATCATTTTCCAAGCCTGTTTTGAAATGGAAATGTTGATTTCTTCCATGGTATGCAATGGGATTAGGCTAATATAAACTATCATATGGAATTCCTAGTGAATTCCACATTAAATTAAGTCTTTGGGCCCCACTGGGTCCTACAATTTCATGATAATTATCGATTTTCCATGTAATGATAGTGATGGCCTCCATCATTGTTTTTTTCTATAGTTCCAACTTCTCCAAATCCGCAAAGACTCCTTGTTACACCTCCATAGCATGACAACAATGCTGGAAATATGAGACAGGAAATTTCTCATCTTGCATCCTCTATCAACCATGGATTTTTTTACAAACAACCCTTGGGCTCTCCTAGTGCAACACAACATAAATAATTTTCAATGGTTGATATGGATTTCCCCATCCTACTCTCTATCAACTCAACCCCTTCTTTTATCACATTTCTCCTTTGGAAAATTTCCAAGGATCACTCGATTCAACTGCAAGATTACTCACTACAAGCCTGCCCTAAAATCTCAATGACTTCAATTATTTTACCTAGCCATCTCGACCCAAGTAAAATAATATCACATAATTATAATGCATCTAAAAATAAAACAATAGCAGTGTCACATAAGAGAGACCCACACAATCCCTTAACATGCCACAGGAAGCATTGAACCACAAAGATCATATCTCTAAGACATAGATATTATCACTCCATTATAGTATAAAATCCCATGGACTTAAGCACACCATAAAGTTCCATGAAAGTGATTAAATAATCATTCATAGTATTCTCTTCAACAACCTTTTTCACTACCATTGTTGATTTATTAATGTAAGTCATGTAATGGAAAAAAACATAAATATTCGGCCTACTGGTCACATCACAATCAACATGAACATGTAAGTGAATAACCATTCGGGATCATATCAATACTATAGGACTCCTCAAGTCCTTTACAACCATTCAAATCATTTACAAACCATTTCATTGCAATACATATAAATACACACTTCTCTTGACAGTATTGATATATCCATTGCCATAAGGTAACAATAATCATCATTATCATTACATGGACATAAATAAGATATAGATAAGGAACTTATCTTAATAATTGGATGACTCAAAACTTAGAGAGGGACTTAAACTCTCATCCCAACCACAGGCCAACTTCACTACAATCATTTCTTACGGCTAACCACCCCTGAGTCAGATTTAGAATCTGGAGAGTAGAGTGCTTAAGGGAAATTTACACCAATAATTCACAACATATATGAATCCATAGCATTTAATGCCTCCACCTAACAACCAGGATTCCAGAGAAAATCATATGCCTTCACCCAAATCACACTTTAGGGAGTCCAGGGAAAATTTTTCTCCACCCAATCAACAACCACAATAGTCCAAATCTTAGAAGACAATCACCCACTTCACACTTCAACACACCATATCCCACAATTACTGCACATATCTCCTATAGGAATTCATAACACACTCTGCCTCCACCTAAAAGGCTCCATGGGAATACAAATATCTTGGTCTCCACCAAATCAACCACACTCTCAGGAATCCTAAGAGCTAATCTTCACTTGAGTGACAACACCCAAGATCCAAGATAACTCAGAGCCTCCACCTAATTATGCATCTAAACTAGGAATCCAAAACACACTCTATGCCCCACTTGATAGTTAACATAGGAATCCATAGAGCTCGATATCCACCTTTGTTCTATTTTCCTTCCGACACTTTTTTTCAATGCATTTGCTATTATGCACCCTTCTTTATTGAATTCTTTCTAGTGAATCTTCTTCTTGCATGAATATTCCTCAATTTCTCTATCCTCATGTGTTAGTGCCTCCCCCTCTCCTCAATTCATGTAAAATGAATGTTATCATGGGCACTTCTTGTTGCCCAATCTCTCCTACATCATGCTACCATGATCCCTATTATTTTGTTACATTTTTTCCACCCTTATCCACCACTCCCTTCTCCTTCATATGGGCTTCCTTAGTACATCCCATGAGACAAGGATAGTGTGGGCATGCGCTTGTCTCAGGAATCCCATACACCCTTCAAATCTTGTGCCAACAAGGCAATTAATTTCTTAGAGAGATAGGTGGGAAATTTAAATGAGGTGTCTTGGGTTTGGGGTTTAACCACTACACAAAAAATTCCTCCTCCCAAGCTTTGAATGTGTGTCCTCTCTTTTAGTCTGTAATATTCCAAAATTTTAGCCTCCAAGCTAAATGGAAATGTGTGTCCTCTCTCTTAGTCTGTAATATTCCAAAATTTTAGCCTCCAAGCTAAATGGAATATTAGAGTTGTTTTATCACTAGGAGGATGAATAATTGGGTAGGGAGGCCCATTAACCTCTTTAGAAGGATCAATAACACCCTAATGTGAAAATAGGTAAGAATAAGAAGCTAATTTGAGAACCCTTGGGTGTGAACGGAGATGGGATCATGTTGATTCAATCAACTTTGACCAAGTCAACTAAGCTGTCTAGATACATTGAATCTCCTTTGGACAACGCATTTTTGGTGGAGGACAACTTGCATGAGCTTGATGGCACATGTGAATGGGACCCAATGAGGAGAGGTTCACTGCTATATATTAAGAGGATGGAGTCCTTTGTTATTCATGATTTTTATTTTGATCTATTGATCTTGTCTATTTAGACTTGGCTTCCCCTTGTTGTTTAGCAAGGAAGCATTGGGTGTTCCCGGGCAGGAATCCCACCTCTTCCCTTGAGAGGCCTCTTGGGAGAGCTTGTTCTATATTGCTCCACATCTAGGCTCAAGGCCAAGCATCATTCTTCAGTCCCAACATTATTTCTGCAGCAAAATATTGCTGATTTGCAGGGTGTTGCAATGGAGGATTCTTACACCACTTCCGGGTCTGTTTCTCAGTAGAAGGTGCTTTCCTCCTCTTGAGAAATCAGCTAGGAAGATTTATGAGCACATTTAATATCTTGGAAGTAGGCCAAAGTGGTTCTCATCTCCTACAGCATAGTCCCTTGCAGGAACTGCTTCATTTTATGCACATTTGTTGCAGCAAGGTTAAGACCCTTGTTTTTGAGCTAGTTTCCTAGGGAAAGGGCCAACCCTTCTCCCGGAAAGCTAGAGGAAGGAATCCTCATCCCTATTTTGTATTATTCAGATATATTTCTATAATGTTACAGTAATACTACATTTTATTAGCTGAATATTCAGATCTGCTCTTTCTTGTACATGTGTTTCATGAAACCCTTGTCGGGTTAGCTTATTAATGCAATAAGGAGGCCAGATCTCCGTTTTCTTGGCATATTGTTCCATAAAGGTCTATATCCATGTTATTTTACCATGCTACTATAGAAACCCTCGTAAAATAAAGTTGTACATGCTTCATTCTTTTTCTGCATAACTTAAGTCATGGGATTTGGCTATTTTTAAGATGTGAGGTAGCTAGGAGGTATGTTTAACATATCAAAAGGGATTTATTTCTGATCCCATTTTGTATGTGATATCATAACAGCATATTCTAAGGGAACCCAACATTATTTGACCCAAAAAAAATGCATAACTTCAGAAATAATGTTTGCAAGGTCTAATTTCTGCATTTTCCCCACTTGGGAAGGTGTAGACATTATTATTTTGTTTTTGTTTCACTCATTGGAGGGTTGTGTGTTTTTGAACATATCATATGAGTCTATTAGCTGGTTCTCCAACTTCAGAATATCTTAAGATATTCTTGTTGTTGTAAAAATTCCCTATTTTGGGATATTACAGTGGTATCAAAGCTTCAAATCTTGGCTCAGCTTGTGGAACTCAACCATGCAGCTATCCAGAGAAGGAGAGATGAAAAAAATTAATACTCCATTATGTGGAGGAAAAAGGGAAGATAAGCTTACAAACCTTCTTCCAAAATCTGTGCAGTGCATCAATAAAAATATTAAGAAGATGAGAGGAGAGATGGAATCTCATGATGGGTTTGGATCTAGAGCTAGATCTAGATTGGTACATGATAGGTGTGAGCATGTAACTGCACCCTATTATGCACAGCGCAGTCAAATTCCTAGGGTTTCTATGAGAAATATGAAAGAAGGAGAAATGTTGGAGGAGGGAACTCTTAGCAGTTTCCTACAAGAATATGAATCTCAAGCTGAGAAGTTTAGAGATCATATTACTTTCAAAGAGTTCTGAAAAATCAAGGTGGAGAAAAGCTAGCTGCATGACATGGATAGATTTTTTCTATCTACCTTTGATGGATCCCCAAATTTCTCAGCCAAAGCTTGGGTGGAAGAGTTGTGCACTTACTTGCAGCAACACCTAGTTTCTAAAGCAGAAGCCATCAGAGTTCCAGCGCTGCACTTTGAAGGTAAGGCCTATGCTTGGTGGATGTTTGAGTCATTTTCATTGAAAAATGTTAATACTTATTCTTTTTCAAAGCTCACTAAAATATTTTTTGAAATATTTGATGCAAAACATGAAACAATCAAACCAATGAAACTTTTTCTTAAGTTGGGAGAACCTGCAAACTCAAAACCACTTCAAAAACCTATTAAAGGAGATCATATCTTGCATGACACCTTGCTGAAGGAAAGATATTTATTTCATAGCCTTGGACAAGAGGGCATGAAGGGTCCTTTTGCAAAGGAGGATCCTCCTATTGAGTAGTTACCTCCTATTCATATTGAAGATAAAGAGAAGGATGGCGCTGTCACATCTAGAGCAAATATAGTGCCTCATGCAGAGGGAGGAGGAGCACATGCTCCAACAGGAGGATTTCTTGTGACATTACAAGAAGTTCTCCAAGATCTCACATGTGGGAGGAAAAGTAAAGTTAATGAGCAGCTTGATTGTGAGATGATATTGATGGAAAGAGAAGGCAGGGGGGAAGGACATCATCACTTAATGAAGAGAACACACCCTTATCTATTTCAGAGAGATGGTGCAAGGAGGAAGGAGACTGGCTTGCGCTGTGAGGGTAAGGGCAAGGTTGCCCAACCATATAGACAGTCTTCTCTTGTCATGGATGTCTCTCTACATGGAGGCATTCCACCAGGGAGCCCACCAGATTTGGAGTTGGTAAGAAAAATCTTTCCATTTGGTTCACCACTCTTAGATTTCAGAGAGGTGAAAACTTTGGAGGAGTCTAGTGCAGTGCAGAGGGTTTGGGGTAAACTCAAGGAGGAGTAGGACATCCTTCCATTTTCAGCACCACCCACTCTCACTACCTATACTGTGCTGACAGAGGTTGCTGCAGTCATGGAGGATGGCACCTTCATGGTGCAAGGAAACTGCTCCATAGGTTTGGAGAAACAAAGGATACTTCCTTGGAAGAAGGAATCCTCCATACATTGGAGTAGATGGAGGCCACTCATGCTTGCTTTGGCCAATATTGGGAGATTATTTTTGGAGGAGAGCTTTTCATGGGGGGGGAACTTCCAAAGGTCACTACTTCTTTTTGAGCATGAACAGCTACATGATGGGCATGGCAGCAATCTGGAGGATGACTTTGGCATGAGGGATGTCAAAGGAAAGGATAGCAGCATATGTAGAGCTTCAGATTGCAGATCACCAATGCTTTCCCTTAGGAGGATTGATCCTTATTGGAGGTCTCAACTCTTAGTAGAGTACTCCAAGGATCTTGGTGCTTGCATGATTCTTGATGATCCTGATGGAGATGACAGATATATGGTGGATGATATGGTCATCTATTCTTATGGTAGCATCTTCTTGACTAGAGATTCTAAGCTCAAGGAGAAGTTGCTACATGCAGCACATGAGGACTTCTTCTCCATGCATTTTGATGCATATCTGCCTTGGAGGAGGAGTTCATTTGGGAGGGCATTCAGCAAGACATATTTCAGCATATGGAGAGATGCATAGCCCAAATGATAATGGATAGGATGTCACAGCCACCTTCCTACTCATTGGGAGTAAGGGAGCATTTTTAGTTGAGCCATTTCAGCTCAAGTCCTCAAGTACATAATGGAGAATGTACAATTTCACTTTATGTTTTGCACTTCTTGTCTTTTTATGAGCAACATATTGTACCAATGAGGATTATTCCTTCTTGCATATTGTATAATGATGTACTTGGAGCCATTTGTAGCATTGACATTGGCTATCTCATTGGTGGTTTGTGGGGAAAGCCACATGATTTTTGGTGTGCACCATTGACACCCTTCTGTACTTTCATGTTTATATCTTGTAAAAAGATTGTGGCAGCAAACAAGTGGATGGGAAAGCACTTTATTTTGTTTGATTTGATGCAGGCGAGGAATGCACTACGCTAGTTCCTTTTATGGGACCTCGATCCACTTTCCGGTTGTCATGTGACAACTTGTTTCTATTGGTTTTTGCTCCCATGTATTGCTGATATCTCTATGTTCATGGGAAGCTTTGATTGGAGAGTGGGATATGAGTTAAAGATGCCCATTTGGAGGATGATTCTCCCTACTTTTCATGACACATGTTTCCGGAGGAGCAATGGGGAGCCCATGATTGCTAAATTACATCTCTCTTCTTCATGTGGGAGAAGCCATTTGGAGAGTTTGAGTTTTTGGAGGAGGCACTTCATGGTTTATTTTGATGGGGTAGCTTGGGCCACTCTTGGAGGTCATGATATTTCAGCCCAAGATCAGCAGTAGCCCCATAGATGGAGAGAGAAACCACTTGGTTGGGAGGATCCAATCTCTCCATGTAGCCCCAACACATTGTATGAACCGGGGGTTGAGGATATTTTTGAGCTAACTAGATTGGCTCATTTCATTTGGATGATAGCATGGGTGTGGGAGTCACTCATTGGGAATAATATTCCCCATGTTCATGATCACTCCTACCTTGAGGAGGCCATTGGACAGCAAGGAGGTTTCCACTTACATCTTCCACCTTTCTATGATGTGAGCCATATGGTTTTTCATGCTTGGGAAGAAACATTGGAGGACACATTTGTAGCAGATCATTTTGAGCAATGGTGGAGACTTTTGATGAGGAGGCCACAAGAAGAGGAGGGGAGGATATTTTCTCTCCTTATACAATTTCTTAAGGACAAGTAATATTTTGGAGGGGAGAACTGTAATATTCCAAAATTTTAGCCTCCAAGCTAAATGGAATATTAGAGTTTTTTTATCACTAGGAGGATGAATAATTGGGTAGGGAGGCCCATTAATCTCTTTAGAAGGATCAATAACACCCTAATGTGAAAAGGGGTAAGAATAAGCAGCTAATTTGAGCACCCTTGGGTGTGAACAGAGATGGGATCATGTTGATTCAGTCAACTTTGACCAAGTCAACTAAGTTGTCTAGATACATTGAATCTCCTTTGGACAGCGCAGTTTTGGTGGAGGACAACTTGCATGAGCTTGATGGCACATGTGAATGGGACCCAATGAGGAGAGTTTCACTCACTATATATGAAGAGGATGGAGGCCTTTGTTATTCATGCTTTGTATTTCGATCTATTAATCTTGTCTGTTTAGACTTGGCTTCCCCTTGTTGTTTAGCAAGGCAACACTAGGTGTTCCCGGGCGGGAATCCCACCTCTTCCCTTGAGAGGCCTCTTGGGAGAGATTGTTCTATCTTTATCCACATCTAGGCTCAAGGCCAAGCATCATTCTTTAGTCCCAGCATTATTTCTGCAGCAGAATATTGCTAAGTTGTAGGGTGTTGCAGTGGAGGATTCTTACACCACTTCCGAGTCTGTTTCTCAGTAGAAGGTACTTTCCTCCACTTGAGAAATCAGCTAGGAAGATTTCTGAGCACATTTCATATCTTGGCAGTAGGCCAAAGTGGTTCTTATCTCCTACAGCACAGTCCCTTCCAGGAACTGCCTCATTTTATGCAGAGTTGTTGTAGCAGGGCTAAGACCCTTGTTTTTGAGCTAGTTTCCTAGGGAAAGGGCCAACCCTTCTCCCGGAAAGCTAGAGGAAGGGATCCTCATCCCTTTTTTGTATTATTCAGCTATATTTTTGTAATTTTGCAGTAAGACTGCATTTTCTGAGCTGGATATTCAGATATTCTCTTTCTTGTACATGTGTTTCATGAAACCCTTGTCGGGTTAGCTTATTAATGCAATAAGGAGACCAGATCTCTATTTTCTTGGCATATTGTTCCATAAAGTTCTAGATCCATGTTATTTTACAGTGTTACTATAGAAACCCTCA
The DNA here is from genome assembly GCA_034641835.2 of Pinus albicaulis. NCBI lineage: Eukaryota > Viridiplantae > Streptophyta > Pinopsida > Pinales > Pinaceae > Pinus > Pinus albicaulis. The sequence goes on along the minus strand of CM076584.1, from coordinate 1,189,829,722 downwards.
TAAAATAACTTTGTACATGCTTCAGTCTTTTTCTACATAACTTAAGTCATGGGATTTGGCTATTTTTAAGCTGTGAGGTAGTCGGGAGGTCTGTTTAACATATAAAAAGGGATTTATTTCTAATCCCCTTTTGTATGTGATAGCCTAACAGCATATGCTAAGGGAAACCAGCATTATTTCACCCAGAAAAAATGCAGATCTTCAGAAATAACGTTTTCAAGGTCTAATTTCTGCATTTTCCCCACTTGGGAAGGTGTGGACATTCTTCTTTTGTTGTTGTTTCACTCATTTGAGGGTTTTTTGTTTTTGAAAATATCATATGATTCTATTAGCTGGTTCTCCAACTTTGGAATATCTTAACATATTCTTGTTGTTGTAGAAATTCCCTATTTTGGGATATTACATAGTCCATTCATCATTTCATCACAATTAATTGCATGAAAGTATTTACATGAGGGGGAGAGCAAAAATTGTTGTCATTGATTCATTGTAAAAGGATCTTGGCCCTTAAAGTGCATTGTTATTCATTGATTTTTTTTTCATTTTCAATGAACTTGGTATTATAGCTATGATCCTAGGGTTTTTCTCCTTTAATCAAGATATCTTATAATTTTCACTATAATTTTTTTCTATGGAGTTTTAGATAGTGAAATTTTTAGGAGACTAAGGCAAAATATCATGTTCTATATGGTAAAAATTTCAACATATGGTTCACTATACTTTCAAATATATATCTTATGGTGGATAGGATTTATGACTAATATTAAAATCAATTTTAAATGAGTCATCCTAGAATTTTCGCCAACCATCCACCTACACTCCAATCTAATGAGTTTCCTCTACAAGGAATATAACACCTAAACATTCTCCCACTTTTTATGTTCTTTGTACAAATAGGAGATACTGTGCTTTAGTGAGCCAAGGTTGCAATGACCAGTTCCTATATAAAACAAGAGAAATTCACAATTCTCGCAGAATTTTTCAAAGTATCTCTAACATGTCCAAAGTATCTACCTTCTTTGATAACACTTTTTTTTCCACCATCTCCTAGACGAAATGGTACTAGACATCAATGTGCACTATCTTTATATGGTATTCTAGGTTCTTTTCAGGAATATTGTGCACTGCCTATTGTAACCTATCCTTATAGCTTGTTGTTTGAACCGAATCTTTGAACACAACATCTACAACAAAAAAATTTCCTTGCATGGTTGGGTGGCTATCATGTATTAATATTTTGTCATCAATGGTGACATTATGGACTACCACTTACTTTTCCAATTGGTAGCTCTTCCAAACAATTTGAGCATATACCCACTAGTCAACCTTTTTTTATCTAGATTTCCAACCCAAATGTCATTGAAAAAACCATGAACATTTTTTTCTTTGTTAATTCTAGGCATCCCTTAGTAGTAGATCACATAATTACTTATGCCAAGAAATTATTTGAAGACTCTCATGGTAGTTTTCCAATGCTCCTTTTGTAGGAATTGACACACATTTGCTCAATAATACCACTATATGAACAATGTCTAGTTAAGTGCAGGCCATTGCATGTATCAGACTACCAACAAAACTAGCATAGTGAACAAGGGCCATGCCTTCTATTTCTTCTTGTGTCTTTGGAAACTGTCTAACAATTTATCTTACCCATATAGGAAAAATACATTAATTGACTTGAACCCCTACATGTTCAAATATTTCAATACCATTTCAATGTACTTTCTCCAATTTACATAGATTTTTCTAATTACATGTTGATGATGGTTTTCTTACCATTGTCAACAACGAAGAAGTGACCCAAATTGAAGTTCCTTAAATAGCCCAAGTTGTTTGTGGGGATCATTTTTTTCTTTTTTTTCATTTTCTAAATTTAAGACAACTGCTATAGAATCTCAATATGTAGCAACCTTTTTTTAACATCAATAAAAGTGGTTAATTATGTTTTTATTTAAATTTTTAACAGGTTGTTCCTGTTTTCCAAATGATGGTCTTGATGTCAACAAAAACACTCATTCTAGATGCCCTTCAACTATGCGAGGATGCCTCGTTAGTCCTGCTATGTTTATTTCTCGCAAGTAGTTAGGATATGACCGACAGGTCGAAGACATCATATTGTAACTTTGGAAAAAATAGTTTTATTTCGCAAATTTAGCTTTGAACAGAGTTAGGCACTTAGGCCCATATATAAACCCTTTAATTTTGAACAGAAAAAGGGCGAGAGTACTGAAAGGAAATTCTAGTTAACATTATTGTGACTGTGGAATTTTTAACTAAAAATATTAATGTAGGTGTGGTTGGTTTGGTTTGATTCAATCAATTTATACTTATATTATTCCTCTTTTCCATAGTCACTTTTATTTATGGTCTTCTTAATGTTTTGTGATTTGTTTCCTAATTGTTTGGAAGATAGTATGTTGATGTTTTGTGCACGCTTGGACTCGTGAACAAACAATGAAAATATTTGCAATTTTTTTCATATTTGTTAATTCAATTCCAATTGTTATAATCGATCATATATCCCTTCGGTGATTTGTATCCTAAGGGAGATATTGATCTAGACAATAGTTCAATTCAAATTCATATGAACTGTGTCCAGGAATTTAGATTGTGAACGATGTTATTCCTATATGGGTTTATTAACATATGTGTTGTAATAGTTTCTAGTGTGTATTTATATTTCATTATTTATTTATTGATTTGATTCATAAATGGATAATTGAAATATTATTTAATATTTGGAAACTGTTACAGTTATCTTTCAAGTTTATTTTGGTCAAAAGCTATAGATTAATTAGTATTTGTTAGTTAATCCTTTAGTATTGCATCTAATGATAATTCTTGATGTTTAATCATTTAAAACAAGTCTAGATTGACATGTCTTCATTTGAAAAGGTTGAATACTTACATGTTTGCAGTTTTCATTTATTTTTATACCATCAAGAATTGTCGATATTTCATAGATTTATAATCACATTCGTAGATACAAAATAATAGTAATTCTAAACTATGAATGTAATTATAAATCTATGAAATAACGACAATTCTTGATGGTATAAAAATAAATGAAAACTGCAAACATGTAAGTATTCAACCTTTTCAAATGGAGACATGTCTATATATATATATATATATATATATATATATATATATATAGGAAAGTCAAACTAGACTTTATATATATATATATATATATATATAGGAAAGTCAAACTAGACTTTATATATATATATATATAAAGTCTAGTTTGACTTTCCTATATATATGAAAAAATTGAAGATTTGCATGTTTGCAGTTTTCATTTATTTTTATACCATCAAGAACTATCAGCTTTCGCTAGCTATAGTGTTTTATGATGCTTATTATTTTTGTATTATATTTCTATATATTGTGTATCATATGTTATAACATGATATACTAATTTGTAAAACACTTTATTGGTCATTTAATTAGTAGAATAGGTAAAATAACACAAACAATAGCTTTAGATTAACCATAGGATAGTGAAGCTGATCACAAACAACTTGGGTTATGACCTACACAGAACAACAACATGCTATCTTCCAAACATTCAGGAATCAAATCACATAACATTAAGAAAACCATAAATAAAAGTGACTATGAAAAGGAAAAATAATATAAATATAAATTTATTGTATCACACCAAACCAACCACACCTACATAAATATTTATAGTTAAAAATTCCACAATCACAGTAATGTTCACTAGAATTTCCTTTCAGTACTCTCCCCCTTTTTCTATTCAAAATTAAAGGGTTTATATACGAGCCTAAGAGACTAACTCTGTTCAAAGCTAAATTTGCAAAATAAAACACTTTTTTTCCAAAACAATCTGATGTCTTTGACCTGTCGGTCATATCCTAACTACTTGCAAGAGATAAACATAGAAGGACTAACAAGTCATCCTCACATAGTTGAAGTGTATCCAAAATGAGCGCTTTTGTTGACATCAAGACCATAATTTGTAAGACAGGAACAACCTGTCAACAATTTAAGGAAAAATATAATTAACAACTTGTATTGATGTTAAACAAAGGTTGCTACATAATCGAGATTCTATAACAGTCGTCTTAAATTTAGAAAATGAAATCAGAACAAAACATACCTCAAAAGATCTGCCAAAACATAGATAAACATAAGTCTTTATTAAGCAAGATTCGAATCTGGAGAAATGAAAACCTTCACATTTGAAGATTTAATGATTATATGAGTATCTCTGGATTGCGTTTTTACTTCAGTTTCGGTAGACCTCTATTTAATTTTTCCTTCTCTTAATATATGTATGGCTCTAAGTTCATCATATTCCTGTAACAATTAATTAATGTGATGCTCCAGGTGAGGCATAATAATAATAAATTGTTGATGCTAGTATATGTGGAGTAGGGATGGGTCAGAGCCAAAATTTCTCTGAGGAGTATTTTTTGCATTATTTTTGCCATCATGCTCAATTTTATCATTGTCATAAAATCTATAGTTGTGTTTTCTCTGAGGTTTAGTCTTCTTTGGTGAAATCTTGTGTGGCACTTCTAAATAGACAAATACCTCCTTTATAGGTTTCTTCTTCCACCTGCTACAACGAACCCTTGATATATTTCTTTTAATACATTTAGCGTTCATTTTAGATTGTGAATTATACTCAAGATAACAGACCTATTCTTGTTTTGCAGGTTTGAATCAAGGGATATAGTGCAAGGGTTTCAAATCCTCATTTTCCCTAATTTTGGGTTTCAATTCCTCATAATGGAATTCTTCATTTTTAGCCACGCTCTTGGTAAGAGGGACTGGTGCAATTTAAGAATCTACAATTTCATTATTGTCAAAATAATCTGGTTGTTCTTAATGAAATGACTCATAAAGATGATCCTCAACATGAGAATTAGATGGAATTGGGTCGATGGGTGGAGGACTAATTGAAACCCTAGCTCTATGACTTCAGTGCTCAACATTTAAAATGAGGAATGTATCCCATATATCATCACTTTTATTTAAATGATGATTGATCAAAATACAAATAGGGTCGTGGTGAAATAAATATTTATTGGGGTTCTTGTATTGGGCCTGATAAGTTTTGACCATTTTGGCCATGATTGTATATCAATATTATGGCAGATTCAACTTATACCCCAAAAACACCATGAAAATACGCATATGATAAATAAATACTAATCCATAATGCCCATCACATATCACAGAGCAGCATAGCAAAAACAATATATCTTGCCACTTTAGGCTTCAGAAAAGCGACAAACATACCTTTGACATCATATGCGTGATTTTTGTTGGCGAGGAATATGGTTTGCTTCAACAATGAAACTCACATATATAGGTATCTCCGAGTCACCAACTTTCGTTGCTTTACCATCAAAGGTAGTAGCAAAGGCTCTCACTAATCCCTCACTGAAACCCTGAAACAATTTGATGACTTTCCACTATTTGACCTATTGAAAAAATTCCAAATACTCACCATAAGTCTCAATGAGATCAACTCCAACTAGCTTAGTTCTAATAATAGGCGACATGGTTGAAATCCATGTGAAATTTTAATATAAATTGGACTCGAGAAGGAGTGAAAAATCATCCAAAGGTTTGAAATCAGGGAAAATTTTAGGGGCTAATATTCGCAAGTGAGCTAATTTTGCATGTTTTTTCCAAAAAAAGGATTCACCAATTTCCATTTTTTTCTAAAAAGATTCACCCAAGTTTAATAGTACACCATTATTTTACCTTAAAAATCACCAAAATATTATATTGACTAACATAAAATCATTGGAAATATAAATATTTCTACAAAAATATCGCCAAAATTTTTACAATTTGCATATTAGGGACTAGTAAGATTCGCCTATATTTCTAAACTTTAAGATAAAATTCCATGCTTATTATTTTCCTGATTGAAATCGTAACAAAATCATAGACTAGCATGGGAAGGCATAATAATGAAATGAAGTGCATTGATGAGGAAAAAAACCCTAATGCATGAATCACCGGACTGACAAGACGAAACGTACCAAACTATAACAATGACAACTCAGGGAGCACTAGGGCTTGAAAATTCAAATCGATTTATGGTGAATGATATTAATAGGTTTCAAAAAATGAAGTTAACAGTTGGGAAATGTTATGCCAGGTCATCAAATGTCACAAATATTTTAATCAAAATAAATCTCACCAGATCCACTTACACTCGACACATATCGTTTTGTCATATGATGCATCAAGAAGTTTTAGTACCACAATTAATGTCGCACATAACCATAGGTTTGCTATTGAATATAATGAAAATCAAACCATAGCTACATGTTAACACATTATTCAATGGATTTGGTAATGATCAACAATATCAAAATTTCATGAAATGACAATGTTTCAAATGTAAACATATAATCCTTCGCAAAAACAAATAGACCCATATTATAACAAGATCAAAATCAATAAAACCCATCAAATCCTAATGTCAATAGCATCAGGTTTAATATTACACATTTCACACATAGGTAAATAAATCTAAAATAATTAGACCAATGTTATAATAAGGTTTGGGACCAAAAAAGCTCATATAATACATTGACCTATGTAATGTGAACATGATTATGACCTATACAGAATCTAAACCAAAAATCAAAACGAAAGTCTAATATCCCAAAATGGGAAAAGCAGCAATATTGAATAAAAACTAGAATAGTAGTGATAAATCAACACATAAAATGTAAGCAGATCATATAGCCATTATATTGATATCATAGCAGCAAAATGTGTACAATATCTTGAGGAAAAAGTCACTCAAGTTAGGCAAAACAAGCCTCAAGAGAACAAGTACATGAAATATGAAGAACACTACAACATAATAATGTCGAAGGCTAAGACATCACAGTTTTAGTTGGGTTTATTGCTGCTGAAAAATGTAAATACATAGATATTTTGTTAGATAGCTCAAATAGTGTCAGAAATAGAGATCTAGGCTCCCAAGCACCTTTCGAAGACAACCCACAAAGGGTTTCTAGAAATACACAAAATATAAAATGGTGATATACAGCCCTAGGACTGAAGAATCACTGCAACTAAAGCACATAGAAGGAGGTGGCTGAAACTGATATGGAAATGTATAGAACTCCTCCAATAGATTCTCCAAGTGAAAGGCTAATCCCTTCATTGAAGATCTAACTCCTCAACTAGGGCTCCAAACCCTCCGCTACAACTGCTCACTGAGATAATGCAATTCCTTAAGGAAAATATGTTGTAACTAATAGCAGTCCTTTAGCCTGATGATAAATGATGTAATGAAGCTCAAGAGTCTTCCTTACAAGCTTCCCAAATGAAGGGTTGCTCCCTCCACTAGAAAACAAGCTCAGAAGTTGGGTTTCTCAACCCTCCACTACTGCAACCCAGCAACACAACACAACACTGGAAGAATATGCATTGTAGATGATGGATGAAGCTTGGCCAAATGCCAAATAGTGTAAATCATACTCAAGATACCTCTCCTGAGTAGGCACTCGAAGTCCCTCGAGGATGAGGGTGGGATTCCCGCTCGGGAACACCCTTGTGCTAAACAGCATAGCAGACTTAGCCAAACAGCTAAAGTGTGCAAATAGTCATACAAGACCACAAAATCAATAATCCAAAACATGTCCTCTATGGCTGCCATCCTCTTCCTTTTATGCTTGGTGAGCTTCCTCACCCTGGGTCCCACTCATTAAAGGAGTTACTCTCATGCATACACTCCTCCTAAATGACTGTGTTATCCTCCATTAATCCTCCACTATCTCCGTAATAGTGTTGTTGATTTGGTCAACATAGACCTTGTCCACATGCTTTAGCCCCTGTTCATACCTCAAGGTGCTTTATTCAGCTAATAAAATGATCCACATTGACATGAGAAGTGTTTTTATTTGTACTAAAGAGATTTATGGGTCTCCCTACCCACTTATTCATCTATCTAAATGACAAAAGCAAAAATTAATATTCCAATTAGCTGCAAGCTAATTTTGGAATAATACAGTCCTCCCCTCCCAAATGTTGCTTTTCATCAAGCAACTAAAAGGATAGAACTTTAAATCCTCTTATCCTCCTCCTGTATCATCCTCATATGATAAGCTTGTCCACTGAACAAAATTCTCTCTCATCAATCTATCCCCTAGTTTCTCCTCCCAAGTGTACAAGTTAGCCTTTGGTGATAATCCAAATGGCTCTCATCATGAAGAAGTGTGATATCAATGGAGGCAACTATATGCTGTCTAGAGGCCTTCTTGAGGCATGGAATCTAAAAAAATTTGGGAACCTTCATTCCCATGTGAAGCTCCAATCCCCAAGCTATCATCCAAACAAAATGCGTCACCCTCAAAAGGGGTAACTCATAGAAAATCTCCACCCAAATGCTCATGAGATGTGTCTCCCAAGTTCCCAGGCTAACCAAATGGCTCACCTCATAAGGAGACAAGAGATTTACTATAGCAGCCATATAATGTCTAATGTTCCCCTTGAAGCATGAAGCATAAGAAGTGTGGGGAATCTCATTCCCAATGGGCAAATCCAATCCATGTGCCATCCCTCTAATCATGCCAACAACTATGAGAATAACATCATCACAATATGGCATCCAAATGGGAGAGATATTGAGTGTTATGTGCAATGCTGGATGGTATCAATGGTTTCCCAAGTGGTTACAGCGCAGTTTTGCTGCATGCTATCTCTGATAATATTGTGGTAAGTTGTCTCCCAACCATTGGCTAGTTGTGCATGTTTTCTCATCTACTATTAAGTAGTAAATGGAATTGGGTATCAACTGAGAACACTAAAAATAGAACAATACTTTCCCAAAGCCATACAATAAATAGCTATCTCCATCATAAATCTTGCTCTTAGAAAGACCATGAAGCACAAATAGAAACTTTCCCTCTTGTGCAGCAATGTACTGTATGTAAATAGAAATAGAATGAAAATACTTTGTTAGATGATTAATAGGTACAAAAATAAAACTCTTACCATGTATTATGAGTAAGTTGATAATGAGGTCCATGGATAATCTCTCCATAGTGGTCTGATATGTCTCTATGAGGCTTTGGTGAATGGAAAGGAATGAACCATGTGCTACATGTAAAACCTTATTCTTGTGCTAGGAGATCCAAGTCAAGAAGATCATATTCTGGTAGTAGATGTCTCCATCCACCACTCCATCACTCTCATATCTTACTTTCCCATCAAGTGCATCATATGTGAAGTGATCCTAGGAACACTCCATCAACAGATCCAAACTCCCAAGTGACAATTTTGTGGCCTTTGTGATAAGGCTCCTTTCATCTCATAAATCCATCCTTTGACATTCCAAGTGAATACCACTCATCAATGACCAAGTTGAACCCATAAGATTCCAAATATGTTGTAGGCAAAAGCTTCTCATTGAGCTATGAAGTGCTCATCAAGAAGGATCCATCATAATAATGGGAGATGTCATCCATCATAATATGTCTTCTATCAACCATCTGTCTATCCCATGCTACACAAGTGTAATGGTCATCGGAATGTCCCAACTCATCATTGTTGCTCAATGACAACGTTGTTGATCTCCATGCTAGTGCATCTACTATTTCATGATCATGCACAATGTTGAACATACAGTTCTGCATTGAATTGATTAGGATTATGCTCTTCCTATCCTCCAAAAATATACACTCCAATCCAAAGTGTTGTGTGCAACTCAACAATGAGAAACCATGATGGCTATACATCTCCTCCTTGAACTAGTCAAGGGTCCTCTGCACAGTGATAGTCTGCTGCTCCAAATTAGCAGTGTTCTTTGACCCTAGGTCATGCAATTACCCTGATGGCATGTCTCCACAACTCCCCATATGATGTGCTGAAATAATACGAAGTGGAAATTTTTTCATACCTTGTTTAAGCTAATCCTTGGGAACATCTTTTACATCTATAAGGGTTCCTCCTACCAATGTGATGACTCCTCCAACTACTGGTGATGGTGATGGTTTCTCATCTATTGTTGCACCAACACTGGTATAAGTATCCTCCTCCTCATGTATCTCCTGAATAATGCATGGGACTCTAAATTTCAATATATCAAGACCACTTTGCAAGGATGCAAGTGTTCCTTCTCCTAATGGAAGTACTCCTGCAGCAAGTGGCGGTGGAAGTTGTTCTTCTTCTGAAATGATAATATTGACATCTTCCATTGGCTCCATATGTGCTTTCTCATCTAAGTAATAAAATTTCTCAATAGGAACTACCTCCAGTTTCCTCTTATCAAACTTCTTGGTCATCCTTTGAGTAAAATATGCTTAAGCAGTCACTCTTGTATGTTTCAAATGGTTGAACCACTAAATGTTTGCTTCACCCTCAAGGTGCAGCATTGCAATCTCAACAACTTCTCTTTCTGCAACTGGATGTAGCAGGAAGAATGCATATAACTTCCTTCTCCAAGCCCTTGTTGTGCATATGGATGACCCATCAAATGTAGACAATAGAAATATATTGTGTCTTTTTCTTCTATTGTTGTTGCAAGGTCTCCTTTCTTCCTTGATCTAAATGAACTGCTGGAGAGCTAGATTCTCCTTGAAATCCCTTGATTGAGATTTATATTCTACAAGATACTCACTTAGAATCTCATGATCTAAGTTTCCTGCATCTCCATGCCTTTCACCTTCCTCTTCAAAGAAAGTGGACATAGTAGATTGCTTTGGAGTTATATACAATACCGTTTTTCTCTGCTGCTGATAGGAAGTGCATGGACCTTCCTCATCTTGAAACCCTCTTGAGGTCTCATTGCATGTCTCCATTCTCATTTTCTTAACCTTCTTGGAGAGGTCCTTCATAGATCTGAAAAGCTATGAGGAAAGTCTCATTCCATCCATCATTTTAGATCTCTTCTTCTTCATCTTCTTATTTTGATAGCATATTGGTTGAAATACACAGGCTGAGGAAATATTATGCTTTGATACCATTGTAATATCCCAAAATGGGAAAAGAAGAAATATTGAACACAAACTAGAAATAGTAGTAATAAATAAAAACATAAAATGTAAGAATATCATATAGCCATTATATTGATATCATAGCAGGAAAATGTGTACAAGATCTTGAGGAAAAAGTCACTCAAGTTAGGCAAAATAAGCATCAATAGAAAGGGTACATGAAATATGAAGAACACTGCTACACAATAATGTCAGAGGCTAAGACATCGCAGTTTTAGCTGGGTTTACTGCTGCTATAAAATGTAAATACATCGGTTTGTTGTTATATAGCTCAAATAGTGCTAGAAATAAAGATATAGGCTCCCAAGAACCTTTCCAAGACAACCCAGAAAGGGTTTCAGGAAATACACAAAATATTAAATGGTGATCTACATCCCTAGGACTGAAGAATCAATGCAACTAAAGCACATAGAAGGAGGTGGTTGAAACTGATATGGAAATGTATAGAACTCCTCCAATATATTCTCCAAGTGAAAGGATGATCCCTTCACTGAAGATCTAACTCCTCAACTAGGGCTCCAAACCCTCCACTGCAACTGCTCACTGAAATAATGCAATTCCTTCAGGAAAATACATTGTAACTAATAGAATTCACTTATTCTAATGCTAAATGATGTAATGAAGCTCAAGAGTCTTCCTTACAAGCTTCCTAGATGAAGGGTTGCTCCCTCCACTAGAAACAAGCTTAGAAGTTGGGTTTCTCAACCCTCCACTACTGCAACCCTCCAACACAACAAAACCATGGAATAATCTGCATTGTAGATGATGGTTGAAGCTTGTCCAAATGCCAGATAGTGGAAATGATGCTCAAGATACCTCTCCCGAGTAGGCACTCGAAGTCCCCCGAGGATGAGGATGGGATTCCTGCTCGGGAACACCCTTGTGCCAAACAACACAGCAGACTTAGCTAAATAGCTGAAGTGTGCAAATAGTCATACAAGACCACAAAATCAATAATCCAAAACATGTCCTCTATGGCTGCCATCCTCTTCCGTTTATGCTTGGTGAGCTTCCTCTCCCTAGGTCCCACTCATTAAAAGAGTTACTCTCATGCATACACTCCTCCTAAATGACTGCATTGTCCTCCATTAATCATCCACTATTGTTGAAGATTGCAACAAGAAATAGTGAAAGAGGCATCTGGAAACATCATCCTTGATCCTAGTGAAAAATAATCACCTAAACTAGGTGGGGCCCACACAGGATATTTTTAGGTGTATGTCTATTTTTATAATGGTGAGAATATTCTAAAATTAGCAATATTTTGATTCTATATGGTTGATAAAATTCTATCTTTTGATGAATTTCTATTTTTAGAACATGGGCGAAGTCTATTTATAGATCGCTAATTGAAAAATAGAATGCATGTCGATTATTATTAGCCCTTAATAATAATCAGACAATAAATAGTAACTTACTCTCTTGGAGCACTTTATTTCAGTTAACTAATGTGGCAAACCAGTTGATTGAAGGAATTTTGAATTCCAAGGTTGGTTGGTGACTCATGCATGGAGGACTTTGTTATAACTGATAGTGGCAAGTTGTAACAAAATTGGATGAGTAGTTATGTGAGTTGTTATTTAGTTTAACTCAGTTCAGTGAGTTAAACTCAGTTGTGCTAGTTGTAACTGAACATACACTAGTGATAGATGAGTGAATTAATTATTTAATTAATTCACAAGTAGTGTCTTACTTGCAACTGAACAAATACAACAGTTAACTATTTGCATGTCATATCCAGTGGAGACCAAGTGGAGAGATAGGTGAAAGAGTGTGATGGACTATCAGTTGTGACTATAGTGGAGCATTCATTGCATCCACACACATATTGGAGATTCCTATGAGTATTTCACAGTCAAGGGAAGGTAAGGTCGAATTCATTCAGGGATCTTCTTCAGTAGGGATTGCGCAGTGGAAGCAGGCTATCATGAGGCAAGAAATTGGTGCATAGGTATGCAAATTTTTGCATGACAGTGTGTGACGATTGTATATTGTACTGAGAGCTCTATGAGCTGAGCTTTGTATGAGATTTTTACATGTTCCATTGATATACATAATATATGATATTTGGGGTTTTTAGCTTTAATATTTCCCAGTAAAACATCTTGTTATGTGCAATTGATTTTGCTTCATATGTGTTTTGCAATTGGTGATTTAATTTCTGCAAAGAATTAAGTGGAAGGATTTTGTATTAAGCATAAGATTAATTTGCTAGATCAGGAGGATCTGGTAATATACATGAATATTGTATATAAATTTATATATGGTATCATAGCAGTCTTAATCACTGTAGATTGCAATATTGAAGCGGTTTTGAGTTTTGTGTTGGTGGAAACAATTCGAAATTGCTACAAAAATTTCTTGGTGTGACAGTTGAATATACATTGAAATGGATTTCAATGGGTTGCCGTTGGAGTATGCACTCGAGGGTAGCTCAAACTACATATCCTATAAGGATAGGATGGAGGTGGTGTTTGAAGATAATGGCTTCAAGGAATTCATCGAGAGAGATGTTCCTAAGCCCACTTCGGCAGATGCTACAGTACTTGACGTATGGAAAAAGAAAGTAGCAAGAGCGATGAGGATTCTGTTGGAAGGTGTGAAAGACCATATTGTGTCAAGCCTTCATGGGAAAGCCACTCCATTTGCAATTTTGAAGGCTTTGACAGATCTTTTCCAAAGAAGTAGCAACCATAGGAAATTGGTGCTGAAGGATAAACTCAAAAAAATCAAGATGGAGAAGAACGACACTATTCCGAAAAACTTGACAAATTTTTTCCAATGCAGGGATGAGCTTGGGAGTGTAGGAGTTAGTGTTTCGGATGATGAATTAGTGAGCTTGGCCCTCCTTGGGCTTCCGAAGATTTGGCACAGTTATCAAGACTCTATCAATGGGTGGGAGAAACTACCGGATTGGGAGATACTGTGGTCGGATCTAGTGTAGGAGGAGATAAGGCGGACCACCAGGGATGGCTCTTCATCAAAGAATGATGATGAAGAGTATTGTGGTTTGGCTGCCAAGGAAAATAATAAGAAGGGGAAGAAATTCCATTCTAGATCTGAGGCCAGAGAAGATGGCAAGGAGCACAACATGTCCAAAGTGAAGTGTTTTCACTGTCACGAGTTTGGACATATTGCCAAAAATTGTCCACATAAGAAGAAGAACAAGATGGCTACTGGTGAGGCCCTTGCCTCGCAATTTGAGCTTGACTTCTCATTGATCGCATGCATGGTGTCTATTGCATTGGGATGGGGGTGGTACTTTGATAGTGGTGCTTCCTTTCACACGACGGGAGATGAGAAATTCTTCAGTGACTTGGTGGAGAAAGATCTCCAGATGCATGTTGAGTTGGGAAATGATGGACGATATAGTGCGACTGACATTGGTACCATTACCTTTTAGAGGGAATTAGGTAAAATATTTCATCTAAAAGATGTTGTGCATGTTCCAGGTTTAAAGAAGAATTTAATCTTGGTCACAATGTTAGAGGATAGAGGCTATGATGTTGTCTTTAGTGAAGGAAAAGTTTTCCTTTGACACAAAGCAACAGGGCAAGCCAAGAAGGTTTGGATTCCAGTTAAGAATCTCTACAGAATTGAAGTAGATGGGATTTCTATGGAGCTTCCTATTGTTGGGAAGTGTGAGAAAGCCATGCAATTGACGCTTGAGAGGGAGCAGGGTTTGCATGCAGGTAAGAGTGACCCTCGAGATGTGGAGCAGCCACAAGATGAGGATCATGGAGTGGAATCAAACACTCATGTAGAGAATTTTCATGCCATATGGGCAGAGGGAGTGCATGCAGCTATACCACCAGGTGAGAGGTGGGGTGACATGCATGATTAATCCCAAGAGGATATTTCTAGGCAGGATTCATTGAGACGGTGTGGATCTCATGAATTGAACTTGGCTACAAGGTACCCATAGAGTAGCAGTTGCATGATTAGTTGGATTGATTCAGTCAGATCAAAGTGACAGTGTCAGATACTGGAGCACTTTTCAGAGTTGACAGCAAGTGCAGAGTGCATCAGTGCAGAGTTCAAAAATGCATTGGTTCCTAAAGACATGTGCAGTAGCTAAGAAGAGGTCAGAAGACTTTGATGACAGATGCATTAGACTGATTGAGTTGTTTGGAGGCTATTCAGTTTCGGAAGTGTTGCATGCAAGTATTATAGGGCACATGCATGGAGTTGCAGGGCGCATGCATAGACATCCATTTCTTGTTGAGAGGGAGTGTTGAATATTGCAACAAGAAACATTGAAAGAGGCATCCAAAAACATCATCCTTGATCCTAGTGAAAAATAATCACCTAAACTAGGTGGGGCCCACACAGGCTATTTTTAGGTGTATGTCTATTTTTAGAATGGTCAGCATATTCTAAAATTAGCAGGATGTTGATTCTAGATGGTTGAGAAAATTATATATTTGGATGAATTTCTATTTTTAGAATATGGGCAAAGTCTATTTATAGATTGCTAATCTAAAAATATAATGCATGTCGATTATTATTAGCCCTTAATAATAATCAGACAATAAATAGTAACTCATTCTCTTGGAGCACTTTATTTCAGTTAACTGATGTGGCAAACCAGCTGATTGAAGGAATTTCAAATTCCAAGGTTGGTTGGTGACTCATGCATGGAGGACTTCGTTATAATTGATAGTGACAAGTTGTAACGGAGTTGGAAGAGTAGTTATGTGAGTTGTTATTTAGTTTAACTCAGTTCAGTGAGTTAAACTCAGTTGTGCTATTTGTAACTGAACATACACTAGTGATAGATGAGTGAATTAATTATTTAATTAATTCACAAGTAGTGCCTTACTTGCAACTGAACAAATACAACAGTTAACTATTTGCATGTCAAATCTAGTGGATACCCAGTGGAGAGATAGGTGAAAGGGTGTGATGGACTATCAGTTGTGACTATAGTGGAGCATTCAATGCATCCACACACACATTGGAGATGCCTATGAGTATTTCACAGTCAAGGGAAGGTAAGGTCTAATTCATTCAGGGATCTTCTTCAGCAGGGATTGCACAGTGGATGCAGGTTGTCAAGAGGCAAGAAATTGATGCATAGATATGAAAATTTCTTCATGATTGTGTGTGATGATTGTATATTGTATTGAGAGCTCTATGAAATGATCTTTGTATGAGATTGTTACATGTTCCATTGATATACATAATATATGATAGTTGGGGTGTTTAGCTTCAAGCTTTCCTGGTAAAACATCTTGTTATGTGCGATTGATTTTTCTTCATATGTGTTTTGAAATTGGCAATTTAATTTCCGCAAAGAATTAAGTGGAAGGATTATGTATTTAGCATAAGATTAATTTGTTAGATCAGGAGGATCCGGTAATATACATGCATATTGTATATAAATTTCTACAACTATCTTCATAACAACGTTATTGATTTGGTCAACATTGACCTTGTCCACATGCTTTAGCCCCTGTTCATACCTCAAGGTGCTTTATTCAGCTAATACAATGATCCACATTCACATGAGAAGTGGTTTTATTCCTACTAAAGAGATTTATTGGTCTCCCTACCCACTTGTACATCTATCTAAAGGAAAAAATCAAAAATTAATATTCCAATTAGCTGCAAGCTAATTTTGGAATATTATAAAAATTATATAAACCATAATGGAAATTATAATGAGAGCGTGTTGACTAGGTTAAATAAATTTATGACCCCATAAAGTGATTCAAAAAACATAGGTCAAGTTGTTATTCCAACATAAAATAATATACAACCTTATATAACAAAAAATATGATCAATAACCATAATCGACAAGGCTTAAGATAATTTCTACATTTCCTTAAAGATAAATGTTAAATGTGAAATGAGGTGAAAGCCATATCATAATCTAGACCAAAACCTATACTTGAAACTATTATCAACATTTTAGTGGAAAACTAATTATGGAAATAAACAAATAAACAAATAAATCAGAAGAGGGGCCCATATCATTTTTAAAGTGAGAAGAGAGTCATTTGGGTAGCCAGCAATTAATGACTCATTGACAAAACTAGTTATCTCTATCCTAAAATGAGTTAGGTAATGGGAATAAAAATCAGATGTAACATGAGAAATAAATGATAAACAATCTGAGAAATTGATTGCTTCACTTCTACTTGAATGTAATTATCATTAGATTGTTCAAGAATTTTTGTCCAAAAATTAATTAGCATGTAGAAACTTCATATAAAATCCATATATTTTTTCAAAGAACCGAATAACCAAAATATTTAAAAACAAATATAGCTAACCAAGTAGGTGGCGTAATTATGACTTTGATACCACAGGTATTGCCAATGTTGCCAGCACGTGTCCATGGCCTTTGTAGGGACATCACTAAAACGCATTTTAACTTAGTGCTTTTATCCAAGGTAGACCGTAGCAATGAGTATTCATTGTTAGTCGCGATTAAGATTTCATAGTAAATGGGGAAGCATGTCTAAAATCTACTTAAGGGATAGGATGGCGTAAAAAGCTATAAAGTCACCAACCTAACACTGATCACACTACTTATTAAAATTATGCTGACTATGTGGTAAGTTTTCCTTAACAAAGAAAATGTTAAATTAGATTTGTTTCTGGAACTGTAACTAAATTTTTCAGATATCATAAACATAAAATGATATCTTTTATCAGCTTATATCGAATCAAACTAATTAGATAGTTAAAAAAGTAAGAAATAACATTTTTTTTTTAAATTTCCCTGAAAATATGTTTCATACAGAATAATCCATTTTCAAGCTGTGGGGTTGATCACACAAGAAACAATAGAAAAATAAAAATACACTGTAAAAAAGAAGGAAGAAAACCTTGAAAAATATATTTATAGAAGTAAGAGTTCCCCAAAGGGATTGAGGAAAAATACTTCTTCAAAAGCTTCCCATTAACCGGAAGGGGTTCATATTGGCCTTCCTTTTGTAGATGTAATGTACCAGGGCGAATGTTTTCTGTAAGAATGAATGGCCCTAGTTATAGCCTATGAAAATTGGTATGCTCCCCTTTGTCCTCATGGGTCTTGTCCCACTTAAGAACTAGTTCACCTACCTCAATATTTCTATTAGAAGAAGATTTTCCATCAAACCCTCGTTTTACATCCTTGTTGACATTGATGCAATTTTGTTTTGACAACTCTCCATCTTCTTCTAGTTTGAGTAAGGCATATATCATGGTTTGCATAGAATAGGTGATATTTAAACTACCGCGGATATTCCATTGGATAGTTCATCACAACAGATCTGATAACATTATATTAAAAATATGAGATTCTACATTATCACAGTTTTATTTAATTTCTAGATCTTTAGATTTTTTTGTAATTAGTGCATGCATGCAAATGAAAATTATTCATAAAAGTAGATAATGACAAAATAAGCTCACACACACATAAGACACAATATATGCTCTCTGGGAAACCCTTTCGGGAGAAAACCCAACTCGAAAATGAGGTTTGTTGCACCAATTTTTGGTCATCTAACCATTTACAATTAAATGGATCGAAGTACACCATGTAAGACCAATTTTACCATAGTAAAATTTCTTTCATTATAAGAAATAATTTAATTAACCATATTTTATTAAGTTTTTTCTGGTCCAAACAAGAAACCCCATGAGGAATAATTAAATAAATCCTTATTTATTTGATTTTCCTCTAGGAATAATTAATTAAACCATTATTAAATAATATTCCTAGTCATATTTAACCCAATTATGAGAAATAATTAGGTAAATCATTATTTATATTATTTTTCTCTAGGAATATTTAATTAACTCATTATTTAGTTATTATTCCTTGTTAAATTTGACTAAATCACCTAGAAATAATTAAACAAATCATTATTTGTTAATTATTCCTTAACCCCATTCTTGAAATGATAAATAAATCAATTATTTGTTTATTATTTCTAAATAAAGGTATTTAACCAATTCAAATACCTTTTCCCTCCAAAAAAATCTAATAAAATACTCCAAGTGGTTAAATCTAGATCTTGGTTAATAGTATTTTATTATTCGCCATTATCGAGGATAACTCAATATTTTGTTATAAATAGGAGGGTTTTCCATTCATTATTCACTTTGATCACTTTCATTGTCATGCTTTGATCATTCTCATTACTGCTACTGTTTCCTTTGTTTCTTGAGCTCCAATAGAGTTTAACATATTTCAGGTTTTCTACACCATTGAGAGAGAGAAACTTTTGGATCTGAAGTGTTGAGGATAGCCAAGAACCCATCCCATTGAAGGGGACTGGTAACATCATTATTTTTTCCCTTCCCGAGTGCTATAATACATATAAAATTGTTTATATCTTGTCTTGTCCGTTGGATGTATGGAGCATTTCTTATTTCTTTTCATTGTTTAACTACTTGTACTGCATAGATCGGGTTTCTGGTAGAATTTGTTTTAACTATCACTTGCAAATCTAAAGAAATTAAGCAGCCATATTTTTTGTTAGGGTTTTTTGTCATGGGCAACTAAAGTGATCTATTTTCATACACTTGCATTAAGAATTTACGTTAATAATTGGCGACTCCACCGTTGTTTATTTAGATCCATGCATGACCAACTGCTTCTGTAACTAGGGCTTTTCTTCAAGTGTTTTCGGTCTCTTTATGTTTTTTTTTAACTTTTATGCCCTAAAACAGTAAAAATTCTAACTCCCATGTGTTTTTGGATGCTTTTCGCAGGTAACAGGTATCAATTGCGCCAGAGACGACAACTTTTTCCGCAACCTGCTACCCGAAGATCTCAGATCTTGAACTCATACATTTTGGCACATAACCTGATATTTATGCCTGAACTCATAGTTATAAGCCACGAAACTGTGATTTCCATAGTTTACAGGTCAGTACCTGTGAGCTGCAATTTTTTTTTGAGTTTTTCCTATGACATTCAAGGTTTGTTGCAAGCACTGTTCTAGGTTGTCTGACCTCTATCTTAGCCCGTCTTAGGCCTGTATATGCTCATTTTGTCTCCTTGAAGTAGAACCAAGCCCCTTAGGGTTTGAGCACACTTCCACCTTTCTAGGAGGGGTTTAGCTGAGTAGGTAGTATGAGACTTCAAAGTGCTTTCAACCATTTTTTAGGGTTTGTTCTATCCTTCTTTCAGGTCCCTTTTGATCGGTTATTATTCCATTCAAAACCCCCTCTTGAGTTTTTTTTGGTCTTTCCCTTAAGGTTCCCATGTTTCCCTTAGGGTTTTAACCTTTCGCTTCCCATTTTGCAACAGTTTTCCCCTCCAGTTTCTTGTTGTTTTCTGCACCTTTTCCAGCATATCTGAGTCATTAGATCCTTGTCCCTTAGACCTTATATATTTTGGTTGTTTTGTGTGTTTTGATTCAATTTCACCCGCCTTTTAGACTAGTTGTTTGGGAAGCCTTATTTTGGGTTGAATTTATGCATGTGTAGCTATTTATTTTACTGTCGTTTCATTTTTATTTACAGTGCTTCAGAATTTTTTATTTTTCTTTATACAACCATTTGGACTTAATTAAAATTAACACATGGCTTGCACACATGCACACCTAAAGAGAAAAACACTTGGTTTACACTGCCAAGCCAAAACATAAACATCGTAATTAATTTATTTGCCTCATTGAGCCTTCATTTATCACTCTTCCATCTTACTATGTCATCTGTGACTTGCCATAATTGTGCCCCCAAGGCATTTCTCTCATAGACTCCAAGGCCTTCACCCTCAGTTTTTGTTAGGAAGACTTATTCCACCTCATAAGATCCGATTTATTCCTCCGTTGAGTCCCCATACCAACTATGATTCTATTTCATTGGGTTCTTCCTCTAATTCCGAACTCGGTTCCCCTTCACCTCATACCGTCATCATGTTAGGTGTCAATGAAGGTGCTGGTCCTCAAGATGGTGGTGGCCCTGGCCCTAATGTTAGATCCGCTACTAGTGGTGCCACTAGTGGAACCATCCCAGCTACTCCTTTGCTACCTTTTATGGTAGTTTCAAGACTTCCCGATTTCAACTAGTTAATCAACGACCCTATACTCCACAATCTAGTTTGGTCTACTATGCCAATTAAGCTTCCTTCTAACATTCCTAGTTTTAAAGGAAATGCTGGAGAGGACCCTACTAATCACGTTCACTCTTTTCACATGTTTTCATCCAATTCTATCACTAATGACTCCATCTGCCTTCAGTTATTCCAACGTAATCTCACTAGAGAAGCTGCGAATTGGTATGTCGACAAGGTCATTGCCTCTCATTCCACTTTTGCGACTCTTGATAAAGAATTTTTTTCTACTTCCAGTTACCTTTCTGCTATGATACCGGTACTGATTTGTTGACCGCATTCTTTCAAACGTCTTCCACCCACCTTTCTGACCATGTCCAAGAATGGCATAGAAGGAAGGGCTTGTGTCGAGCTCCTACATTCAATGACCGTGTCTATATGGATTGGTTTCTCATAACTTTTTTGCCTTCTATTGGTAAATTTTTTGTCTCATTTTCCTGAGACCGAGGAAGAAGCTCTCCAAGCGTGTTGAAATATTACTTGATTTACGCCCATTTTGGTTATTTTTATACAGTTTTACTGAATATTCCTAGACCTAGTGGTGCTAATGCACTGTGGGCATCTCATGCCACCAAAGGTATCATTGGATCTCTTTCACATCCATATACTCATCCTTCCATGGGTTATGGTTTTCCTCGGGAAGGGACCAGCTCCTCCATCACTTATTCCCCTCCCGACAGCATGTATCCAAGACAAAGCACACCTTACGCATTTTCCCAGTTGCATCAACCAATGCTAGGGCCAGCTACTGCTCAAAATTTTTACCCCCATGTTTCTCAACCTCCTTTCTATCCTTATCCACATCCCGGTGATCCATCTCCTCTGGCATCAGCACCCCTTCCTCCGCTTCCTTCCCAACCTTTGCCGCAATAGCCACCTCCCCCTCAAGGTCAAGTGTATGCGTAGTAGAGTGCAACTAGTCCTCCTAATTCGAAGAAAAATAATAAGGGTAAAGGAAACTAGAACCAACCAGCATAGGGTAATCAACGGCACCAAGATAATCAACCAAACACACCCTAATGGAACTAGCCTAACACTACCAACTAGCAACACGACGATCAACCCAAGCATAATAGGCCTCTTCGTATGAAAAATTCATGTTATTGTTGTGGTGTCCATGGCCATTATACTCATGATTGTCCCCTTTTAACCCAGATGCGCTAATTGTGAGAAGTGCAAGAAGCATCTAGAGGACAACAAGCCACCACTTCGATTCCTCCAAATACTATGCCAGCTCAACTGATTGTGTTCATTAATCCTTTCCCTCAGCAAGGATATGTTTTTTCCCAACCCCTTCAAGGTCAATTTTCCCCTCAACCTTCACAGTATGGTACCCCTGAATACTAGATTCTCATGATGAATTTTGAAGAGGTCAATACAGTTGATGTCAACCTTTAGACCTGGTCGTGCCAATATGATAAGCCACCTGCTATGTCTGCAACCAATTCCCAAACCAAAGTTTCCATAGAGTCCATTTCAACACCCATGCTCCCTTGCAGATCTCTTATCCTTGGGCAGAGGTCATTCACAAGATCCTCAACTGGCCATTACGTCAAAATGATTCTTCTGCCAAAGCCGCCCACACCTACAACATAGTAGATGACTTGGCACAATACCCTGCTGCCATGTCAATGTTGGAAGTCCTCTAGTCGTGCCCATCTCAAATAAAAGCTCTACTATCTGCTTTGGACATTGTGGGTCTTTCAAATGATCGTTTGGTCATATTTGATGGTGAAAAGTCAAAACATCCCCCTTTACCTTCATCCATTTCCTTTCAAATACAAATCAAGATTCGTAATGCCAATTTCTTATGATGTATCATTGACAAGGGTGCATCCACCTGTGTGATGTCCACCTTTGTTTGGAATAATATTAGGTCACCTGACTTAGCCCCATCCACCATCACTTTGCGTGCTTGGGACGGTCACCCTTCTCAGCCCCTTGGCATGTTCTGTAATTGTCCTGTCACTCTTGTGGGCAAGACTATTTGTATTGACATTGAAGTCATTGATGCACCCTTGGATTACAATGTCCTCCTGGGTTGTAGCTATACCTATGTGATGTTAGTTGTCACATCTGTGATTCACCGTAAGATGTGTTTTCATCACAATGGAAAGATCATCACCATTGATCAGTTGAAATATTATGAACCAAAGTCTCAAACCTCCCTTGAATCTATCATATCTTCAGTGGTCCATAAAAAATTAGTTGCACCTCTCACCAGTGTTTCACCAGGAGTCTATAAATATTCCACCTTACTTGGTTCATTCCCTGGTCACCCCCCTCTTATCACTAGCCCCAACTCGTCAAATTTTTTCATGGTGCAAGCATCTCGGGCTAGCCACAAGTGTTCTGGTTCGACCATCCAGTAGACAACACCTCCGCAACATGCCAGTTTTCATTTGACAGAGCCTTTAGTTCCTTCTCCTTCAGGACCTTCTTCTTTTGTTAGTGTCTCTTCCAAAAAATTTCAACCAAGAATAGTTCCCCCTAGCCTTAACCATTTGGGAGCCATTCTGCCAGGACATTACCCTTCTGGTTAGATATCGTTTCTAGCTCCCCCCTCTATATTATTTTTGGTGCCTGTTATGGCTACATTGAGCCTTCTCAATTTGACCCTGGGGATCCCTGTATGGTACATCGATCCCTCAGCAAAAAGTCTGCCTAGTCAGCTCAAAACTTATACCACTTTGACCCTGGTCCAACTAGTCGTTATGACCCCTCCCTTTGCTTTTGTACCTCAGCGACCTCATCAGGAATCTACTCCAATTACGAAAGCATATGGTGAGGTGGGAAAAGTCAAAAAGAAGGAACCTAAGTAAAATTCTCCCCAAACAAATCCTACTCCTCCTAAGCCTCCAAAGCATTCACCTTAGTGTGATTTGTGTGATGCTTTTGGACACGCCACCCATAATTTTCCTGAGCTTCCTCGTCTCAAATATGTGGTCAACAAGACGTTTCCTGAATCTGATATTGTGGAGGTCCATGTTACCTTACCCTATTCAACTAAGAAATTTAAAATGTTGCACATGAACCACCCATGTGATTTGTGTGGTCTTTATGGCCATTATTCCCACCATTTTCCCCAACTCGATGACTTTCGCAACACCCTTAAGGTTGTTCACCAAATAGAGGTCATTTATTGTGGATCTCGTACTCCTCTACTTGTGAGTTATACTTTAGCAGAACTGGGGAACATGTATGCACCCATTGTGATACCTCCCCTCAATTTCGAGATGAAGGACCCTTCGGCCATTATTCTCTATATGTTGTCATCCATGAGATCCATGGTGGAAGACCCCTCTGGGGCATCCCCTTCTATTTCAACTAAACCTCCTTCGACGATCACCCTGGGCTCAACATCGGTAGATGTTTCATCTACTAGCTCTTCGTCTACCCTCTCTAGCAATTCTTATGTGAACCATATCTCTCATGAAGATGCGTCAAGTAGCTCCATTGTGTCATGTGGTCTTTCTTCTGCCATTCCTCCCATATTTCATTCTAATGAAGACATTACGAAAGCAATGACCACCCCTGACTTTCCTAGGATGATATGAACCATCGTGCGTACTTCCTTCCACAGCAGTCCCATGACCATTATGTTGTGGAGTATAAATACTTCATCCTCGATGAGGTCAATTTGCTTAGAAATCCCATTCCTACACCAGATTTTTTTGAAGAAGGAAATATGGCCAATATCTCTCCTACCATTAAACTTAACATTTTTGATAAACCAAGGGTAGAATAAAACATTAACTTGGGGGCACATTTCACCCCGAAAGAAATTGAGGCTTACACTAAGCTATTCAAGGAATTTCGCGATGTTTTCACCTGGTCCTATTCAGAGATGCCCGGACTTGATCTTGCCATTTTCGAACACCATATCAATGCATGGCCTAATGCCAATCTTGTCCATAAAATGTTGAGACCCATTAATCCTTCCATACGATATGTTATCAAAGTCAAAATCTATAAGCTCAATCAGGTTGGTTTTATCTATCCCATTGAATACACCACTTAGGTTTCTAACCTGGTTCTCGTTCTCAAAAAACAAAGCACCATTCATGTCTTCATTGACTTTCACGACCTGAACAAAGCTTTTCCCAAAGACAACTTCCCCACACCATTTATTTACTAGATCATCGATGAGTGTGTAGGGCATGAGGTTCTAACCTTTATGGATGGTTTCTCCAAGTACAACCAGATTGCTATCTATCGTGTTGATCAGTTAAAAAATGTGTTCATTAGTCAGTGTGAAACTTTTTCTTATAGTGTCATGACATTCGGCCTAAAGAATGCTGAAGCCACCTTCCAGTGCGCCATGTCATAATTTTTCCATTATTTAGCTCATATTATCCTTTCCTACCTTGATGACCTCAGTGCTCGTTCTATGCATTGGGCGCAACACATTCATGATTTGTGTATTGTCTTTCTCCGATGTTGCAAGTATAATATCTGCCTCAACCCTCTGAAGTGTGTATTTTGTGTTCTCGTCGGCTGTCTCTTGGGATTCATTGTGTCCAAAGATGATATAATTCTTGATCCCCTCAAAGTTCAAGCCATCTTGAGCTTCCCATTCCTCGTACCTTGTGCCAGTTACAAAGCCTTCAAGGCAAAGCCAACATTCTTCGTCGGTTTGTCCCTGACTATGCCACCACTATGCATGGGTTTCTAAGACTCCTTAGATCTAACATTCCATTTGTTTGGTATGATTATGCTCAAAATTATTTTGATGCCCTGAAACATGCTCTCACTTATGCTCCCTTGATTAGTCCTCCTAACTTTGAAAGGGATTTCATCCTATACATCTCAGCGTCCACCCATTCAGTCGCCAGGGTCCTAATCCAAGAAGATGACACCGGAAATGAACATGTTATCTATTATGTTAGTAAGAACCTTGTGGGTCCCCCTGTGTCATACTCTCATTAAGAGAAGTTGGTGTTGGCCGTTATGTTCTTGTTCCAAAAAAAATTCATTATATCCTAACGCATTCCACCAAGGTCATGACCAATTCCAACCCTATGGCCTTCCTATTAAGTGGATGGATCATCAATGGGAAGTACGCTCGTTGGATTGTTATCCTTCAGGAATTTGATATTGAATTTATCACACCCAATCATAAGAAAGTTTTATCCCTTGATGAACTCATTTTTGAATTTCCTACTAGTACGTGAGATCCAACGGTTAATGATGATTTACCTGATGAGTACTTGTTTGCAATTACTTCAGATGACCCTTGGTATGGTGACATCCTAACCTACCTGCGAACCCAAAATTTTGATTCCCCTCTTGATCGTGATTCTCGATGACGTATACGACACCAAGTCCCCTGTTATCTTCTCATTAGTGACAATATATATCATCACAGTGTTGATTTTTTCCTCCATCATTATCTCACGCATGCTAAAGCTGAGCAAGTCCTTAAATCCTGCCATAGTGGTGCTTGTGGTGGCCACCTCTCTGGTTTGGACACTTCCCAAAAATTCATGCGTGTTGGGTATTTTTTTCCTTCTCTCTTTGGTGATTGCATTGAAGCAGTCGAACATTGTTCCAATCGCCAACTATTCACCCCAAAAGCATGAGCTCAACCCGCTCCCATCTGTCCTATCATATCATCCTGTCCCTTCTATAAGTGGACCATTGTCTTTATGAAGTGTCGACCTCCATCTACTGGTAACCACAAGTATATCATTGTGGTGGTTAACTATTTCACCAAATGGGTTGAGGCCATGCCAACATTATATTATCTTTAATAACAATTAGGTTGGTTAGGGGTGTATTTTTGAGTTAGTCCAAGTTGTTTTGGTCAAATAAAATCATGAAATTGATCAAATTCCATGTTTGGTATATAGTCCTAAAGGGTTTAAATGGTTATACGTCATGTGAATAAGGTCTTGTCATAGGTAAAACTCAAAATTTTGAATGCAAGAGGTTAATTAAGTCACTTTTTGACACTTGGCACATTTTACCTAAGTCTACAGTGTTTTATGTGCAAAATAGGTTATTTTCGCTACGAACTCACCTGACAGTTCTGTAGCGAATCTGTCATGCCACTAACTAAATTTGCTATGAACTCATGTTTTACTACTAGCAGTGAGGGGATCGGTGTGCTTTCATTTTTTCAGTGGTTAGAATTCAGTTTGTCATCATGTGCATATATGTTATGAGTCATCATTCAATATATTGATGCTTGGAAATCATCACACCACCATCATTATGTTTTCCATCCCACTTTTATTTCTTAATTTAGCCTTCATCCAGTGGAGTAACAACACTTACCATTCGATCCTTGTGAGTTGCTTGATCCATTGCCAATAATTTTCACTTTTAGCTTTTGTCTAGCTATTGTCTTAAGTTAGCTTCCACCTCTGTCAAATAAGAAACTTGTTGTCTTATATATCTCTTGTAGGTGTCAAGAGTTTAAGTAAGGTAGTGTTGTATTGAAGGACATGGATTCACATAAGAAGACCAAAAAAGGAAGCTTTGTTGTCAGATATGAGCCTATGGACCTGAAAATGGTTATGGAGGATACAAGTTTTGCACAAACCTTCACAAATGTTGGTTGCATGATATTTTGTCAAGAGCCGCAGGGGTACCATGCACAAGTCTCCAAAGATTTTGTTGTCAAATTTGTTGGCACAAATTCAAAGGTTGGCATATTTATTTTTACAGTTTCTCTTGAGACTATTGCACAAGCAACAGAAATTCTGAGGTCAGGAGAAGAATGGTTCAAGGCAACCAAGTTTGAACTTCAGAATTGTAATGAATTTCTAAATCAGTATAATATAGGAGTTGATATGACCTCAGGTATACCCAAGAGATGCCTTAAGGAAAACTAAAATTTTTTTATGGTAATCCAAAAGATTTTACATGTGAGGGTAGATTTCACATGATCTACCAGTATCATTTCAGGATCTTACTCCACTTCACAGGTAAACAGATCCTAGATCTTCCCTTTTTTCTTTTCAGAAGCTTAGGTAATATTTCTGATAAAGTGAAAGCCAAACCTGAGAGTAGTGACACATCCATATTTCATCATGGCTTAGTGTTTGGTTTTGGAATAATTGAAGAAATTGAATAGGGATTGGGCTACCTTTCTGTTTTTAAGTGGTTGTGATGTGGATGTGATTTCTCCAAAGAAGACACCCAAGTCAAAGACAAACACTCCCAATAAGGATAAAGAGCCCATAGATGAAGCAGAGGTTGGACCTGAGGAAGAAGTGCAGCCTATAGCAAAGCCCATGGAGATGGAGTTTGAACGTTTGCAAGAAATAGTGGCACCTCAGCCAACACCTACAAGAAGCAAGGTCAAAACGGATACAAGGGCTCATAGGAGAATCACCAGGCGTCAAACAGAAGGAAATGGTAAACTTGAAGACATTCTACAGACCATTGATATTGAAGAGACCCCTGTGGTAAAACATGTACAGATTAAAGGTAAAAAAATGAAGAAGAAGGGTCTCACTGCAAAAAAAGCTTGATTTCTCCTGTGATGATTCAAGTTTTCTCTTCAAACCTAGGAAAAATTTCACTAGGTAAAAGCTCTCAAAGGGAGGTAAGCCTGATAAGATGCATAAGGAGACAGAAAATAAGAAGCAGCCCATGTGGAATAGATCATTGAGTTATCCTGAGTTGAAGCAGAAATCACCAAAACCAAGAAAGGTAAAGAGAAAGCCCAAGGGAAATATAAAGTGGATCTTCTTAGAGAGAAACTTAAATAATCCATAGATGAAGTCTTAGAAACTAAATTGGAGTTGGAGGATTTTAAACGAGAAATGAAGGAGTTGTCAGATTTCAAGAAGGAAGTCTACAAGCAAATTAATTTTTATGATGAAGTGGCAAAAAGGTCTAAGAAAATTATAAAAATAACACTACCCCTGCATAGGATGATGAAGCACACCATGAGGAGAAACAGGTGGCTAAAGACAGAGAGGAGAAAGCTACAAAATCAGTTCAAAGAGTTAGAAATTCAAATGGAAATGGTGAAAACATAGTTAAAGAAAAAGGGCTTAAAAATGATAGTAGTGGATGAACCTGTTGTGGATAAACTTGCTGCCTCTCGAGGAGGGTAAGACATGTTTTGGGCCAATTTTTTTTTAAATTCTCCCTCTCATCATTTTACATATCTTTGGATATTTTTTGGAGGTAAGAAGTCGAATTTTAAAATTCTAGAAAATATCAGGCAAATTCGTAGCATACTCCAGGCTTAAAGTCAAGTTTTTACTACGAACTCACTAAAGATTATTTTATGGTATAATTTCCAAATTTTATCATAGGAGGAGTGGGTAAAGGCATGTATTTAAGTCTTTGTGCCTAATGAAGACCATCCAATGAGCAGAGAAGTCATAATATTTGCAGAAATTTCCAAATTGAAAATGCTACAAACTCTTTGCTACAGAATTGCCTTAAGTGCTATGTTTTTTCACCGAGGGGAAATTTTGATATTTTTGAAGCATTAAATTTTTTTGGGAGCACATGAGTCATCAGGTTATGTTGAAGTGTATTAGTGGAGACTCCAGTCGGTAATAAAACTCAAAAAGGAAGGTGATTGGACTGCTAGCTCATCATTCTTGACACATCATCAAGCACAACAGCACATCCTAAAAATCCAAGAAGCAAACCCTAAATTCCAATATGGTTGTTCATCACTTAGTCATGGTCATTTCCACCTCAAAAAAATTTGTCCTGTTTGATAAACATCATCATGTATGGGTTATTTAAAAGTTGTTAGTGAATTTAATGGTGTTAGATTCCTATTAAGTTTTAAACTCTTTGTAAACATAAATATCTCTATATTCTCTCCTTGTAATCAGTTCATTTTTGGATAAGGTGTCTTTAGCAGTTTCGAGGGTCTAGCCCAGGTGTCATACTTCATGTAAAATTTATATAGTTCTATAAATAGGGAGATGAGATAATTAGAGAGGGTTGATTGTTGTTACGCCTTATGCTACTATTGTAATATTTCTAATTCAGTAATATACAGTTGTAGAAAGCTTCTTTCAGACCTAATATTCTTCATGTACTCCTATGTGTTTTTCCTATCTACCTTCTCAATGTTATTTCAGTTTATTGTATGTATAATCACTTGGAATTAATACTTAAGTATGCTCCAACTTCCTTTATGCATCTAGTTTTTTTTCCATGTTATTTTTTATGAGAGTACACATGATTCAGCTTCCATGAAAGATTTTTTATGTAATTGAGTTTCACACTGACTCCATGCCCAATGGTAGCCATTAACACACATCCTTCGCCTGCAAAAAATCATTTAAAACATATTCAAGAGTTAGCCATCTATATTCTAAGCATTGTTTATTGAATATTATACATTTCCTTGAGATATCCATCTCAGGTTGGAAGGGCTAACTTCCAACCATAAGTGGTTTGAAACAATTACACTGAATTCATTGTTAAGTAGCCCAATCAGCCTCAGTTTGGTGATAACACGTTCAATAACATGGTAGCTACCATAGCTATCTTTTTCTTTAACCATGTTATCACTCGATTCGAGGTTCCGAAACAATTGGTATTTGACCATGGCAAACATTTTGAAGATGAGATATGGCATAAGCTATCCTCTCTATTGGGCTTTGAGCACCAATATTAATCGTCCTATTATCCCCAAGGTAATGGTCAAGTTGAAGCGGTCAATAAAATCCTCAAAAATATGCTTCAACGGAGGGTGAAAAAGCACAAAACCAACTGGCACCTTATTCTCTTCCCTACTTTTTAGACCTATAGAACTTTTTTTAAAACCGCCATCGAGTTTACTCCTTTCTACCTTGTTTTTGGCAAGGAGGCAATCTTACTGATCAAGTATGAAATCCCCTCCCTTCACCTAGCCGTCGAACTTCTCCCCGACATCCAACCTTTAAAACAAATACTTATCATGCTTGAGCATGTTTCCAAGGATCGTCATGTTTCCTTACAAACCATTGAAGCAGCCAAGAAGCGCACCAAATCTCAATATGAGTGGAAATTCCACCCTCGTACCTTTCACGAAGGTGATGTTGCTCGTACCTTTCACGAAGGTGATTTTTCTCATGGTAATTTTGACTCATTATGGCTATGACCTTACATCATTATTAAGGACTTGGGCAAGGTGGCATACCATCTAGAGGATTTCGAAGGCCAACTCCTTCCTAACCCTCACAATGCACTCTACCTTAAGATATTTTACCCATATCATCTCCCATCAAGATGCATGTTTTATTGATGTCATGCATGTAGGTAGCTTGCATTGTTCATCATCATCTCATTTGTTGTCTTGTGGCACCTTTCAGATGGATCCATCATCCACACCGTATATCGTATATGCCGACAGTGCAAGTCGCTTCTCCCGGAATATAGTATTGGTAGCTTGGGTAATTTTTACCCCATGCATTCGTTATTCATCTCCAATGGCATATGCATTAGATCTGCCACAAATAACCAGGTTGAATATGATGCAGTGATAGTTTTGTTATTCGATGCCCTTGATCATCACATCCTTAATATTCATTTTCATTTAGATTCCTTACTGTTTGTCATAGAATTGAATGGTGTGTATCATGTGAATAACCATGTCCTTTTTAGAAGATATTTACGAGTGATTATTTTAGTGCGTGAATTTGAAACCATTACATTCATTCATGTACCTAAAGCCCAAAATAATTATGTAGATAGAATTGCAAACAATATTCTAGATTGGAACTTATCACATGCATTTAACACAAGACAATAACAAAACAAATGGCGAACCATATACTCGTCATATATAAAAATATGCATATCCATATTATGTATCGACACAATCATAAATGTTTTGGAGTCCACTAATCTAAACATCTGACATGCCCATAGCATGTTACAAAATAAAAACTGGGGGCACCATATGCCCCTACATCTAATCATTATCTGGAGGGTCCTGAGCCAATGGCTCGGCTCCATTAGCCTGCAGATCTTGAACAATTTTTCTGGCCATCGCCATGCGTCGCATGACCCCTCACCACTCTGAGGGTAGCCCTATACATCCTCGATGTATTGGTCCTGAATATCGTGCCATCTGCACTAAGATATTTTGGTCATCATCTTCTCACACCTACGGCAGACATCCTCATAGTCAAGTCTCTGGTCTCCTCTTGCTGCACTAAACTCTGCAACTCTGGCGTTGTGGGTCGTCCCATATACCCTGTAGGCTTCACCAGTGCTATATCTACATATCAAAAGTAATGAATCAATACCACATACATATTCTCAAAACTTTAAAATGCATCATAATATATAGCAACTTTCACTTACCATCTGGTCCCCATGCTTGACCCGGCGAAAGTGGCAAGTTAGGGTCCCCTTGAAATTTCATACCATTGTATGGATAATCATCTATGTATAGCGGAATCTGATCCCAATGTGCAAGGAACTCGGGTTGGAACACCCATCCAACTCCCCCACCTCCTCCTCTCCATAGTAGCTACCCCCAGCAGCACATCCTAGGCTCCTGTGGGCCCCCATCCTGGATCTGCACATGAGGCCGAAGTGTGGGATATTTTCAAAGAAGAACGAGCATAACACTATACCAAAAGCACTGTCATGGTTCACCTGTCGCTTTCATAGCGAAAATTATTATTTCACCGATGACAGCAGCATTTGGGCCCACCCATAGTAGTTCCCACTTAGCACACTCTCAACCCACATCATCTGCCCCCTAGTGATGTGATGGAAGTTTTGGTAGCCCAAGGTCTGTAGTATTTCTACGACGACAGCCCCTGTATCTAGCCTCTCTAGATCACCAATCAGTATGGTCGTTCCCTTATCACGAACTCTGATATGTTCTCCCCCCACGGTAATACTGGATGTATATTTCCCACCACCCATAGTGGTGAGAGTCCGGTCAAGAAGTAGATGTCCAATATGGTCAACTCGATCCCGTGCCCCTGCACCATAAAGGCCTCTTGGTCTGGATACTAGTAGCTGACTATCTTGGACAAAAAGGGCTCCCCTGCCCTCATCAATGGGTTATAACCAACTTGATAACCATATACCTCGCAAGTGTGCCTCAAACCACATGATCCTTCTGGATCTTGGCAGGAAGTGCATCCAAATCCCATCCTCTCCAGTTGATCTTCAGCACTACCATACTTTCACAAAACTATCATTTTTTTCAGCTGAGATAAATTTAAACTGTGTCCTAACTCATCAAGTCTCGGTCCCCAGCCAAAAATAGGACAAAACCCAAGGCTCGGACCAAATCGTAGTTTTTAGGACCTCTACCTGTGAGCTCATAGTTTTCCCCTCTGGAAAATGTGAGCCAAGTCGTAGTAAATGCCCCAAAAAGTGTGAGACAACTATGAGGAAGGGAAGAGTGTTGTTCCTGAGCCTCAGGCACCTAATCTGAAAAATTGAACTGCTAAAAAATTAGAGTAGGGTTAGGCCACCAACCTACAGTTGACGGATCTCAATTCTAATGGTTGGTTTTCCCGCTATGATCTCCACAAGATTTAGGACCTTCTCCTCCTCTCCACATTCACCATAGCTCCACTAGAAAATGAATTAAATTGGAGGTAAATTGCCATATTAAAAGAAAAACCCTAATTTTTATTTCGCCAATTGCAACCAAACTGTAGCTCTGTTTGATGAACCATCAACATCGTTGGAAAGCTCTCACCGAGCTCTAAAATGGGTATCCTTTTGATTTTGTTAATTTGACACTTCACCCGAAATCTATTTTTCCAAGAAGGGTTACTTTTCCGCCTCTCCAAATCAAATTTCTTCGCTTGCGCTATTTTTACTTGGGGTGCCACTTTTCCTTCATACTTGACAGCACATGTGTGAATTTTCATCATGAGTAACCATCTTTTTCTCATGCTTTTATGGTCCCCACAGGGCCGATTATGTGTGGTAGCCTCATCGATTCACCCTTGTTCAGAGCATCCGAGTTGAGTCACCATCGCATTCATGGAGTCTGTCCTGAGTCCCTTTTCTTCCTATTATAGTATTCCATCCATTTGTTCCTTTTTCCTCTCTTGTGTCATCCATTTTGGACTCCAGTCATACTATCCCCCATCCCCCTAGGAGTCGAGTTAGCCATTGTCGAGTCATCCATGCTTTGTATGCTATGACAAGTGAAGTCGTTTGTCTGCTACTCAGTATCCCCTATTCCATCATTATCCCTGGTGTTAGTCCATCAGTCACTTTAATATGATCCCTCGTGCCTTATTTTAGGATTCCTCATTGCCTCACCTATGGCAAACCTCCTTCTGTCAGCATCAGCACATTCATTCCAGAATACATGTCTAGAGGGCGGTGTACCTTGGTTCCAGCTTCCATTCTTGTTCGGTGCCTCAGATCAGGAAAATGGACTCCTCATTTCCCTTTGACTTGATTGTTTCTCATTCGATCAGCTTCAACCCATTATTGTATTATCATTTTTCTTATACTTGATGGTTCGATGGTCCAGCACATTGTACCAGTGATTCTCGAGTGTGTGTGAGATGTTTCATACCTCATGAAGGTGTGCCCTTTAGGTAGCCCCACACATGCCCAGATGACCTTAGATTATGATACAGCCTCAAATGCAACACCGTATATTTGATGGGTTCAGTAATATCCGCTTGTAGCGCCCATATAATGAATGTCTCATTCATATGATCCATTCATATTTTCATAGCCCTTTCATGTTTATTAGGGCTTCTTTGGTTTTTATTATGTCTCGTGTACTCAGATATTATTGTATTCAGTCATGACTATTGTCCCAGGCGCAGTATGTATGCAGGATCCATTGTATTTTTTTCTGGCCCATTTTATGCCAGCATGTCATGTACCATTTATCATGTACTTTATTGATCGTTTTGATTTTTCTAGGCACAACATTATTCTTTGTACTATGTCATATCGTCGGGCATAGGTATGCCTCCCTTGCCTCACTAAGAACAGGTACCCAAACATTAAAGAATACTTATATCATTTGTAGGTCTCACCCCCTCAGTTATTTTCTTCTTTCTCTTCACTTCGTCTATGTATCTCTCTCTCTCTGACTCCCCTTAGGTGTATAGTGATGGTGTTCTTACAAAGTACTTTGGTCATATGATTAGCTCATAACGCTCGCACGTTGGGGG
This sequence comes from Pinus albicaulis, assembly GCA_034641835.2. Classification (NCBI taxonomy): domain Eukaryota; kingdom Viridiplantae; phylum Streptophyta; class Pinopsida; order Pinales; family Pinaceae; genus Pinus; species Pinus albicaulis. The sequence goes on along the minus strand of CM076584.1, from coordinate 1,189,794,565 downwards.
GGAATCTGTTACACCAATTTTTGATCATATGACCATTTACAATTAGATGGATCGAAGTACACCATGTAAGACCAATTTTACCATAGTAAAATTTCTTTCACTATAATAAATAGTTTAATAAACCATATTTTATTAAGTCATTTCTGGTTCAAACAAGAAACCCCATGAGGAATAATTAAATAAATCCTTATTTATTTAGTTTTTCTCTAGGAATAATTAATTAAACCATTGTTTAAATAATATTCCTGGTCATATTTAACCCAATTATGAGAAATAATTAGATAAATCATTATTTTTCTTATTTTTCTCTAGGAATAATTAATTAAATCATTATTTAGTTATTATTCCTTGTTAAATTTGACTAAATCACCTAGAAATAATTAAACAAATCATTATTTGTTGCCTTAAACCCATTCTTGAAATGATAAATAAATCATTTATCTGTTTATTATTTCTAAATAAAGGTATTAAATCAATTCAAATACCTTTTCCCTCCACTAAAATCTAATAAAATATTCCAAGCAGTTAGATCTAGATCTTGGTTAATAATATTTTATTATGCACCATTATCGAGGATAACTCAATATTTTGTTATAAATAGGAGGTTTTTCCATTCATTATTCACTTTGATCACTTTCATTTTTGCGTTTTGAACGTTATTGTTGCTGCTACTATTTTCTTTGCTTCTTGAGTTCTCATAGAGTTCAACATATTTTTGGTTTTCTACACCATTGAGAGAGAGAAAATTTTGGATCTGAAGCGTTGAGGAAAAGCAAGAACCTGTCCCATTGAGGGGGATTAGTAACATCATTCTTTTTTTCCCTTCCCATGTGCTATATTACATATAAAATTCTTTATATCTTGTCTTCTCCGTTTTATGTATGGAGCATTTCTTATTTCTTTTCATTGTTTAACTACTTCTACTGCATAGATTGGGTTTCTAACAACATTTGTCTTAACTATCACTTGCAGATCTAAAGAAATTAAGTAGCCATATTTTTTTTTAGGGTTGTTTGTCAGGCACAGTTAAATTTAGCTCTTTTTGTACACTTCCATTAAGAATTTACGCTAACAAGGTCGCTTCGCTCTCTATCTTTATTTGGAAATATGGATGCAAGTACAAAGAATTAATGCATGTGGCCATTGGGCTACTATAATGCACATATCCTCTGTGTGTGCTCTACCTCCTATCTCTCCTATCTATATTTGGTCAGCTATGGAATAAAATTCTCTCGAAATAATGGAATGCTTCTTCCTCCTATTATCTCGGTTATAACACAACCTGATAACCTACTAGTGGTTAATTTTGACAACATCAACTCTTAAAAAGAGTTATAAAATATACTCTTCTAGATTATTTTACATCAAAACCACTTGGTTAGCCCCTTTTCCATAAATAATGGGGGTAGACGTGGTATCCTCCCAAACTATAGGTGTGAAAACTGGAAGGTCAACTTCTGAGTGGCATAACTTTTACATACAGACTGAGATTGACGCACTTCTTGCACCATTGGAAATATCTTTGTGTGTATAATAGGATGAAAATATTTTTTGCCAAAGCGGAAAATTTTTACCCCCAAAAAATGTCGTTTGATTTCTCAAAATGCTCCCGGAAGGTTTCAGACCCCATTTCACCAAACTAGCTCCCGCCGGTAATAATGGTCCCATGAGTTGATTCCTCCACTTTTTCCACTCCAAATGCATCAAGATGGATGAAAAAAAATGTAATGATCCAATTCAAATCAAGAGGATTTGACTTCCTATATTTTTTGAGACAATTGCAAAGGTAAGAAGATATTAGGAGGAAAGACTCACTTCTCTACCATAGACAAGGAAAAAGGGAGAATTCCCAATTGCATCTTTGGGGGTTACTCGATCAACCCATAATGAATTAAAGAGGGTGGTGTGTTAGTTTTTATGATGCTCAGAAAATGTTATTTTAAGTATTTTTATCAAATTTTTGTTTGAGGACTCAACAAGACCATTCCCCTGTGGGTAGTATTTTGTTGAGTATTTAATTTTAATCCCTTTATTGGAGGCATAAGAATTTGATTTCTAAGAAGAAAATGTTAGGGTCCCATGATTTGGCTGATTTGCAAGCCAAGTGATAGGGTAAGATCAAACCAATCTTTGGAGCCCAAGGACTTGGCCTTCCTGGACTCAGATAGGGCTCTCTCTATTTATGTAAGGGATATCTATGTGTTTTGCTTCTTGTGTTTCTAATTTTAGGCTAGTTATGAAGTAGGTTTTTGGTTTTGATTTTAGGTTTGTGAGGGAGGAACTGATCAAAGACTAATATAGATAAAAATATTGTTAGATCAACTGGGCTATGGGGTCGAAAAGGTCAAGAAAGCTTCAGATGATGATACAAGGTATGTTGAAGGGCCGATTTGATCAAGGTAAAATGGATCTTTTAGTAAAATGGAGTGGGATGGACACTAAATTTGTGAAGAACAAAGGATTTCAAACATAAATAGTTCAATAGCTGACATAAACATGGTAGGGCTAACCATTAATCATGAGAAATGTAACTATAAATTGATAAATGCATAGAAATAAACATTCAAGAAACACATAGAGATATATGATTCTCTAACTTTAGGAAATTGCTATCAAACTTTGGGGAAAGACAATTAAGACAAACAAATAACTCAAATCACTATGAGGAAACACCTAAGCATAGTATTTCAAGCTATCGGGCACTTTGAAGCAAGATTGCATAGTTTTAGGCAAAGGGCAAGATTAGTACAAGACCTCCTTGGTTCAACTAAGACAATCAAAAAATCAAAGAAAGGTTTCAGAGGTGGAGCTATGACTAGCCATGAGTAAGCAGGGCATACCATGAATCATACTTAGCATGCATAAAACCATAAATGAAACAAGCAAACAATTTTTTCAGTTATCAAAGAGCAATCAAGAATTATTTGATATGACTAAGAAGGAAGAAAACATAAAAGCTATAAAGAAACAGGAAATCCGAGGTGCCTCCAAGGGCATGTCTCAAATATATTCTCTAATGTCTTATAGCAAGCAAGAACATGGAATATGAATGAAAACTAAGAAGCATAACAGAGAGGGACACTATACCATTTTACCAAGTCAAGGAATCCAACAACAGTCCTCTTTCATCATCCAAAAACATTCAAGAAACTATCCAATGCATGAGACAAGTATTTCTTCCAAGCTTTTATAACCATATATTGCTCTATATCATCAAGTTCAGCCTTGTTTACAATGAAGTCTCTTGGAATATATAGGCCAAGATGAGGGAAAACCTCCTAATGCAACTTGCAAGCTCATTGGCCCATCAAAAATATCTGATTTTGTCCTTGAGGATTTGCAAAGCCCAAGGCACAAAATATCTATAAAAATATCTTAAAAATGCTAAAAAAGGAAAATAAATTGAATTTTCCTAACTAACCATGGCCAAAAAATGCTAAATGCACATGAGGAAAAGTCACTTCAAAAAAGTTCATTTTTCAAAAAAATACTTAAGAAAAATATTAGCAGAAAGTCTCATGTCTTGTGGGTCACTTTTGGAAGCCTTCTCGATGTCAAAACGAGGCCCGTGATAGCTGTTTGGAAAGATCTGGATGTCTAGTTTCTGAAAATGCTTTTTTTTATCCAAACTGATCAATGGAAGCCTGTCAAAACTTGATTTGTGTATAAAAACCCAGAAAATTGCCTTTGTTGATATGCAGGGCAGAGTGTTGAAAAAGTGACTGTTTTTCGCCACTTTGGGGGAACAAATCATCTGAAATTGATCTTAAAATTGATAAGTATGTGCCCCTAAAATTATGGCATCCAATGATACCATTTTCATCCTTTGAGGATGTCTCAAACAGAAATGGCGATGCCCATGATTTTTAGCAAAAAGCTCAAAAATGTCAAAAAACCAAAACTTGTTGAATTTCGCCCAATTTTGGTGAGCATGACCCTCAAGGGTTTTCAGAAGCATGATGAAAAGCTGAGGCCAAAATTTGGAGCCTTGATGTGTCTTTCTTCATTTTTGGTGTCGGGTGCCTCTTTTGAGCCTCCTTGAGCTTTTCTAGTGTGGCCTTCAATTTTCGTCGGGCGAACTGATCGAGCTTCTTATAGTGCCTGGTCATTATTCTTTGAAGGTCCAAATCTCTATTAGCCTTTTCCAACTTCTTCTCCAAGTGGTCATTCACCCTTTCAAGCCATTCTTCTCTATTTTTTTCTATCTCTTGGGTGAATAAAGTAGTGAGAGGAAAGGATTAGAAAAGGGCAGCCTCTTCCTCTTTTTGTTTCTCTAAGGCTCTTTTGAGTCCCATGGTCCTTGGCCTCTTTCTCATTGGCTGATCTTCATCTTCGCAATCATTGAACTCTCCCATGAGTTATTCCAACTTAATTTGTGCCTTGGAGGCCTCTTTTTGATATTTGATGGCCCGTGTCTCATATACCGCCATGTGGACACTCATATGCTTTTTTTGTGTTTGCAAAAAGTGAATGAGGATTTTAGACCTCTCTAGATCTGCCCTCAAATCATGAATTTGTTCTTTTCTATTGATCAAGAGAGACTCTAGGATTCTGGCCTCATTGTCGCTATCATCACTGTTTATTTGAATTATGTCAAAGTCCCTCTCCTTCTCATGGCTACTTTCTTCTTTCTCCTTTCCCTTGCTTTGGGTGGCCTTCTTGGTCTTCCTCCTCTTGGGTAATTCGACAATGGATTGCTTGGGAAAATTCCCCTTGCTTTGGAGGGCTCTAATAACATTTGGAGTTATAGTTTGAGGCACTCTTTTTCTTGATGTCCGGGGTTTTGTCACCTTTGGGGAAGAAAGCATGGCCCCTTGCCTAGGAGAGACAGCTAACACATGCTCTATTTGCTCTTTGCCCTTCCTACTCCCCTCATCATCCTTGCCATTGTTTTGAGTTTCTTCATGAATGCTTTGACTGTCACCTTGCATGTCCTTTTGAGGGCTACCCCTTTCACTCTAGTCCCTACTTTCTTCAGTACCTTTAGGCTTTGTCTCCTCAATGTTTTGGGCTTCATCTTCATTATGTTTGCTGTTGTGAGGGCTACCAATGTCCTCCTCTTTGTGGCTGTTGTGTTCCTCATCAAACTATTCCATTTCCTCATCTTTTCCCTCTTCACTGTTTTTCACCTTTTACATGGCGCTCCTCTTCATCACTGTGCTACCTTCCCTCACTGTGTTCTTCTTCCTCATTATGCTACTCTTCTTCACTGTGTTCTTCCTCATCATGCTACTCTTCTTCACTGTGTTCTTCCTCATCATTATGTTGCTCTTCTTCACCAATCATGGGAAATTTTAGCTTCTTAGGAATGGGCTTACTAGAAGAAGGAGAAATATGCTGAGTGGAAGGTGAAGGAGATGCATGGGATGAAGAAATAGTGGCGAAATCAGGATGTGCAATGAAAGTGTCCCAAGATATTCCCTTCTTCTTAATTTGATGAAGAACGACAATATTGATGAGGGAATGATGGAAAAGGCAAGTTGGCTACTGAGAGGGAGGTCTCTTTTGAATAGTGGAAGCCATCTTTTCAATACTTCTATGGAGGAAAAAGGGGAGGTTTAACAATTGGGTCCTTGTGAAGTGCATGAGCAACCGGACATGGTAAGCATAGACCCAGGAAAACCTTCCCTCGCATGTGAAATATTTCATGATTATCTTCATGAGGGGAGCATATCTAGTCAATAGATATGAGAAAGGAAAGATCGATGGGCATGCATCCCGATGCTTCGGCTTCAAAAAGGGTTTGTACTTTTCTGAATCTAGGTAGCTCTGTTTAAACCATTTTTCTCCAACATATGGGATTTTGGTAGCTCTGGAAATGGATCTAGGAGAAAACTTGAAATCTAAGACTGCCAGCTGAAAATGTTTCCCTTGCAATCTCAAAGCACATAGATGTGTCAAGGGGAGATAGCTTTTCACCTCCTAAACCCTTTGACAAAAATCTAGACATCCAACTTCATGAAATTTAAACAGAACTGAAGGATGGGCATTTACTTCTTCAGTTGAAACAGGTTCAAACCTCCTGTGAGGGCCACTTCTATTGTCTTTCCTAGGAGGCATTTTGTTTTGGATACTCTTTGTTGGTTGACTAAAACAAGCTGTCTCAAATGGTCTTTGAAATGGTTTCCCAACACCACACCTTGTCCTATTTATAAGTCACTCTGCCTCTTTGATGCCAATCAAACAAGTATTTGTCAAATGATAACCAAAATTAATTTATTATTGTGTTTGGGCAAAGATTTTGAAAAAGATGTGTTTGTGTTTCCTTGTTGAAAAAGGATCTCCTTTGTTTTGACAAAAACACCTTTCCCTCCAAACACTGCTCTTTTGATATTCACTGCTCTAGTGTTGAAATGGTTTCCCAACACCACACCTTGTCCTATTTATAAGTCACTCTACCTCTTTGATGCCAATCAAACAAGTATTTGTCAAATGATAACCAAAATTAATTTATTATTGTGTTTGGGAAAAGATTTTGAAAAAGATGTGTTTGTGTTTCCTTGTTGAAAAAGGATCTCCTTTATTTTGATAAAAACACCTTTCCCTCCAAACAATGCTCTTTTGATATTCACTGCTCTAGTGTTGAAATGGTTTCCCAACACCACACCTTGTCCTATTTATAAGTCACTCTGCCTCTTTGATGCCAATCAAACAAGTATTTGTCAAATGATAACCAAAATTAATTTATTATTTTGTTTGGGCAAAGATTTTGAAAAAGATGTGTTTGTGTTTCCTTGTTGAAAAAGGATCTCCTTTGTTTTGACAAAAACACCTTTCCCTCCAAACACTGCTCTTTTGATATTCACTACTCTTTATAAAGCAAACAAGACACCTTTCAGCTGACTTAAAAACCTTGAAAAATAGACTCTGCCTTTTTTGAATTCTAGGGGCTGCACAAAGTTTGCTATCTCACAACACAACAAGGAACTCTTTATATTTATCAGGCCTTCATCCCTTGACCACTGTCTAGATGATCAAAAATGTTTTGAGACCTCTACAACCATCTGTTTATCTATCTAGCAACTGTGTATAGTTTTAGATTTTTAATAACACAAGAATAACTTTCAATATCGGTCTAACAAACCTCCCTTTTCATTCACTATTTTATCCTCTGAGCTTTAAACAAACTCAAGCCTTTGAAAAATATTGTCAAGATGCTTCTCAAATATTGATTTGAAGACCTCTTAAACTAACTCTGTCCCTTTATAGCAACTGTGGGCTATCACTATTTTTAAACGCAGTTAGGGTTCTCTCAAAATGGATAAAAACATCTTCCCCTGTCACTGCATTAATTCTCTATATCCACAGCAAAAAAAAAACTTTGAATTTGACCGAAGGCCCTAACTTCTTTATCACTGTTTATCTCTTGAAAACATAGCAAGCATACCCCCTTTAAACTTAAAAAACTACCAAGAAGCAAGGAAAATACCTTGAACAATGCTTATGGGTCATGGTTGATAGATGAAGCAACCTTTTAAGAGTGTTTTTGGAAGTAATAGAGGAGCGGCGCATTTAAAGCAGAGGGCGTCATGCAATGGAGACTGTCGGGTCGGCTTTCGAGCGGGTGATGTGAAGCTACAGGCGCGCCGCACGCCACTACAGGCGTGTTGCGCCTACGTTTAAACACTATGTATGTGCACTCAAAGGCATGTCGTGCACACTTACAGGCGCGTCGTGCGGCTTCAAGCACTGAAAACTTTGAAATTTTGCTCGAAAACCAATTTTTCTTCTCCGGTGAGCAGCTAGGGAGTGTGCTTAGGCTTTTGAAATTGTAAATGGGACTTTCAAACGGTCTCCTCCTTTTTTAACTTGAAAAAACACTTAAAATGTATTCACATCACATTTTGGAGGGTTTTAGATGTTTTTGAAAAGGTTTATGTCATGTCAAAACATGAATCACTATCTTTGTCATTTTATCACTTTTAAAATATCATAAAGACCCATATTCAATCAGGACTCCTAACAACCATGTCGTGGCCAGCCACTTTTGAAGATCCTTTGCTTATCTCTTGGAAGGAGATGATTTACATTTCTAGAACTTATTTTGACAATTTCAAATTTCTTAGTGTTTGATGACTTGTTCGAAATTGGTCAAAAACTGTTAGGCGCCCTTTGACATTTTCCTTTGACTGTGGATGAAGCTTTGTTTGAATTCACCAATGGATTGATTCACATTTTTTTATCAAGGAGAAAGCTTTTTAAGGACCTTTAATGCAATCACATGTAAAAAAAAATGTCTGGTTTATGACTGTGGTAAGTTTCATTTCTTTGAATGGTATCTTGAACTTGAATCATGGTGTCATAGATTTCCCATTATTTTGATGAGCTTGTCCCAAGTTTCGGACATTTTAACCTCAGATTTCCTTTGAAGAAGGCCTTTATGGACATGAAATATAAATCTTCTTGAATCATCATAGTACCACTGCTTTTCATCTGTTTAACACCATTTTTCTACTCATAAGCCTTCAATTTCTTTCTACTGATTTCAACTCTATCTTTCAAATAGTGAACCCATGTAAGCACCCCTTGAAACACTACTGTTGTATCAGTAGTGTCATCCATTGGAGAAAATGGTGTAAACAAGTTTTCAAGCCATTTGAAGCATTGTTATCCTTGTGCTCTTTGAATGAGGCCATACCTCTGCTCCTAACCCTCTGCTTGTTAAATGAAGGAGGCCCTTACCATATTTCCAAACCATCTGCTTTTAAATGAAGGAGGTTTACAACAAATGACCTAACCATCTGCTCATGTTTGGAGGAGGTTAACATCAAGTGACCCAACCATCTGCTCATGCTTGGAGGAGGTTAACACAGTCACCCAACCATCTGCTCATGTTTGGAGGAGGTTAACACAGTCATGACATTTCATCCCTTTCTCTAACTGTGTCACTTTTCCTTGTAATGCATATATCTGCTGGGTATATCTCAATGAGTAATAAAGTGAAAATTTGACAATATGATATGAGAGACCTATTCTGAGATATGTATCTTGTTGTTTAGAATACCCTTGTGAATCTTTTGGAACCAGGAGCAACATGACTTTCATCTGTAGAGTATTTGATTGCTAGTCATTGTTTACTAACCTTTCTTGACTGTGTTTGTAGAGGTTTATTGAATTTTCTCTCTGACCAGTACTCTTATCCCAGGCTTAAAAAAACATGAGAAGAAATTGTCTTCTCATGTTTTAGCTTGAAAATGTCTTCTAGAATACTTGTACATCTCTGCTTTTGAAATAGACACTGAAACACTATAAATCAACCCAATATCAGTTTGGCTTTTGAAACATGTACTACTGAGACATCAAGACCTTTTAGTGGCGCGACCTATGGGTGTGTCAAGCTTTGTTTTTTGCAGACTAAGCACCAATTCAGGGTTGGCTAGTATTGAACAAAATATTTTTGGCTGGGGATGTTTTTGCCAAGGGAGGATTTCCTAAAGCGCCACTACCTAACTTAGAGGAGATCTTTGCCATATTTTGAACATTCTCTTTGGTATGACTAGATCTTAAGATGACACATGACCATAGGTAGGGTGGTTGAATTTTTATCAACACTTGGTTAATTAATGACCTGGGGATGAGGGTGAATGACAACAGATGACTTTAGCTTATGACAACTGATGGACAAGATTATATGACTAAAACTAGATAGGACTTGACAACTATGTTTTTCTCATCATAGGCTGACTGAAAAAGGTAGGAGGACAAAAAATGTTTAGGGGTGTTTTATAGATGACATATTTGACAAAATAGAGATCAAATTCTAGAAAACTTGGTTTTAAAAACTAGTCATCATCAACAGGTGAAAAATATTGATGACTAACAGAAAAATAAGATGCATTATCAAACAACTAATGATTTTGAAACTCTAAAATGAGTGAAAATGTTAGAATCTAAAATGTAATTACATGTTTGGCATTGACAACTCGTATAGGTTTTTCCTCCTCCCATCTCGTAAAGTAATCGATAGTTGTTAAAATATACTTATGTTGCTTAAAGGAAGGAGGATTCATGGGACCAATAATTTCTAAGTGCCATTGTTGGAAGGGAGCTTCAATAGTAATAGGCTGAAAAGGAAAGGTTTGTTTTTAAATCCTACCAACACTCTGTTGACAAGCCTCACATCTTCGTACTAGGACATAAGCATCTTTAAATAATGTGGGGCAATAATACCCAGCCCATAACACTTTGTGAGTAGTGTTTCTCCACCAAAATGACCACCAGCAAGACTAGATTGAATTTCATGGAGTACTTTTTGGGAATCACCTTGTTCTAGACAACGGAGCTATACCCCATTGTATTTTTTACGAAATGGAACGTTATTGATCAACTGATAGGGGGTTGAATTTAGCCTTAACATTCTTCTCTTTTTAGCTGCAAGATGTGGCGGTGTTGTTCCATTCAACAAATAAAAATTGATATCAGAATACCAAAAAATTAGAACCATATGGAACACACTAAAATGTATTTTACATTAGAGATACTTCATTATTAGAACAAGGGTCTTGGTTTGGAAAATTAACAAAATCAACATCTAGTTTGCAAAGACCTTAGTCTTTCACTATTTGAGTAGTGTTGATCTCCAAGTCATACTTTTGGAGGGTTGTCATCCAGTGGGCCCTTTTTTCTCCTAATTTCTTCTTAACAAGAAAGTTTCTTACTGCTAGATAGGAAAAAATTACCTTTGTTTTAGATTTCAGCAGATATGATTTGAAATGCTTTACTGACATAAAGACAACAAAGGCTTGTTTATCCACTACTGGGTAATTTAACATGTATCTATTAAAGGAAAATCTCATAAATGCAATTGGAATTTCACTAACATACTCTATTTTTTGTGTAACTTGGACAATAGGGTAAGTAGAATCATAATAAAAGATAAAAGGTACAAAATATTTAGAAATATATGGGCTCATCAAAGTAGGAGCCTAAAAAATGGTTTGTTTTATAGTACCAAAATTATGTTTTTCTTGATCTGTCCACTTATAGTTGGAATTATTTTTAACTAGGTCTTGAAGTGGCTTGACTATCTAAGAAAAACTAGGGATGAATCTTCTACAAAATTGATTTTCCCAGGGAAAGACTACATGGCCTTTTTAGGTTTTGAAGGTGAAAAATAATCAATGTTTTGTGTTTTTTATGGGTCAATAATTATACCATATTTGGACACGATACACCTTAACAATTTCCCTTCTGTGACCACAAAGAAAATTTTTACGGGATTTAAAGAAATGTCAAATTTCCTGCATCATTCAAACATAGTTCTAAGATGTGAGATATGTACAAATGTTTTTTTATAATAAAAAGTGACATCATCAACATGTTGGGAACCCTAACAACATGTGCCTCAACTTAGAGGAGATAAAATATCTATTGCATTCCCCAAAATCATTAGTGACCCCACCTCCACCTACAGGAGAAAAGGCCACACCAGTGCATAACAAGTCATTACTCACCAACCACGTATGCATTATATATGCAGAGAGCAGGCATTACACTCATCAATTCTCAACAATATCTCAATGCCAATATGCATTAAGTTCACTCGCTCAAGCCAATATTTTGGCTCCACCACTTCCCACCACATTAGCGGTGGATGATGGATCCAAAACCATCTTTTGTGTTTTTTTTGGAACAAGATTCGTGCTCATATTCCTCTAAAACCCATGGTCACACAACTTCCCACCATAAGAGGAGGAAACCCAAAGTACTTACACCTCAATCTGCCTCCCTATGCACCTCATGTGATTAAATTGACCATTTGGTTAACCAATGTCCCTAGTTACGGGCATTTAAGAAATGATACCCTGCCCCTCAAGTTGTCTCTAACAACAAACCCAGGTGAAAATTCCATAGATTCCACCTTTGTATGTGCAACCATCATTCTTTGTTTTACCCAAACCTTCCCCAATACCATAGAACATTGGATTTTGTGTACCAATTCATCACTGAGAACTCAACATCTATTCAAATAGACACATAATACTAGGATAATTCCATGCCAGTGTGGGATGATGGATCCAAAACCATCTTTTGTGTGTTCAATGAAAAATCACCACATACGGTTCATCCAGGCACCCATCACTATATTACCTCCTACCCTAGGTCAAGATCAAGAAGGATGCCAAAAAAAACTCAGACAGAATTGTCAGAACCCATCCACACATGCAGCCTATATGACAGACCTGGCCATCTAGTGTGTTATCACTCTCCCCAACTTCCCAAGGTTGATAAAGGAGTGGAGAAAGGTAACCACAAACCAATCTTTTGGCTATGCAACTAGCGCTACATAAACAAGATAGGGCTCTCTCTATGTCACTTTAAATATTCAATGAATGGTTGAGTGCCATGATATTTTAAGCTATATATATATATATATATATATATATATATATATATATATATATATATATATATAAACTAGAAATAAGTAATGTGTTTGGTAATTGGGATGTTGTATACAAATAAGAATCAAGGAAACTAAAGCTAATTTTAAAGATTGGATTGTAGAGATCAGAGTGAGGCCAGGTAGGTAAACTATTTAAGCATACTCAAATTATCATTGTGTATAGTGGTAGAAAAGGTAGGAATCTGAATGAGCATTTAACTAAATTCATTCATCAGAAGAAAGTGAAGAAAAAGGCAGGGGTCCGAATGAGAATTTTACTGAATTCATACATCAGAATAAAGACACACTTATGAAAATATTAATAAAAAGAGCATAGAAATAATTATTTATGTTTATAAAATAGTAAGATTAACATACAAAATTTATAATGGAAATGGAATAACAGAGAGAAAACAATGCTCAAAATAAATACCACTGGAATCTCACAATAGTTGCTGCAACATCTTTGATTTCATTCAAATATGTTTACAATAGATCCATTGTAGTAATTAGAGTCTAAAACTCAACTATCCAATTACCAACCACCAACTACCAACCTATTCTTCCTCTATCTTCTGTCTACTTATAATTTTACAATAGATCTGCCAGCAAGGCTTAGAACTTTAGATTCCTTTCATAACAACTTAACAGAAAACAAATAAGAAGGAGAAAAAGTAGATTTTCTGTTGTTTTTAGCAATTTACAATCCTAACAGAAATCTGATGGAAGTAATCATATTAACTGATTGTCTTCAAATTTTGAGGAGGAATTTTTATTCGCTGATAGGTGTCAAATCCTTTAAAACCATGCTTCCTAAAAAACTTGTAACTTCCCTTTTAAATCCTGCATGTACTGGTTCATGTGTTGGTTGCTTCTAACTACCTCTGAATTATTATTCAATCATGTAGCATGGCGGAGTTTCAAACAGAAAAAACCTTCTTTTTCTTTATAAATGGCACAAAACCCTTGAATTGGAAGTTCCCAATATGGTGGAATGTTTAATAAATAAACCTTTAAAAAATATTTATTTAATAATGGAGGCAACGTGGAGCGGAGTAATGGGGGGAGTAATAGTGGGTGGCAACGTAGTATTAAAACAAGGCGGAAATGGTTTTTGGGGGGGTATGACAGAGATAAGAGGTTTGGACCAAGGGGAGGGAAAAATATAGAGAGGAGGACACGTAGTAGGAGGAGCGACATAGAAAACAGCTTTTCGGACCCCACCCCCACCCCCCCAATAATCTTAAAATTAGAATGGAGAAGGCGGGTCGAAAAGGCATGAGAACCATTGATCAAAGGGCGAGGAAGATCACGAGGTGTGACAGCTGGTGGAAATCGCAATTGCATTTCATAACATGAAATGGGTAGCAATGGTTTTTGGCACATGAAATCTGCGATTTACGAAAAGGAAAATGACATGGGCAGGTATGGTGGGCCAATCGCATCGTAAATCACAATCGGGATTGGAGCAGTTATATCGCATATCGAGAAGACAAAGGGAATATTGAATTTTTGGAAGTCAAAGAAATATCGCAATATTAAAGATCAGGGATGTTGAGATTCAACAAGATGATGAAGCTTAGTGAAAATCAGTCACCTTCACTAAGTGGGCCGTAGGCTATTTTTAGGTGCAAGTCTATTTTTAGACTACGTCTATTTTTAGACTATGTCTATTTTTAGACATGGTGATCATATTTCAAAAGTTGCAGGATGATATTTGTGGATGGTTGGTCAAGTTGGAAAAATAGATGAAATTATATTTTTATAATATTGAGCGAAGTCTATTTATAGATCGTCGATCTAAAAATAGATGCATGTCGGTTATTATTAGCTCTTAATAATAATCTGAAAATAAACAACAACTTATTCTCTTGGAGCACTTTATTTCAATATAAAGATTTGGAAAATCAGTGGGCTGAAGGAATTACGCAATTCCTAGGGTTTACTGGTGGTTCATGCATGGAGGACTTAGTTAGAACTAAAGTGGCAAAGTTATGACAAAGTTCGAAGAGTAGTTCATGGAGTTGTTATTCAATTTAACTCAATTATTGGAGTGAAACTCAGTTGAGCTAGTTGTATCTAGTCTAAATGAATGATACACTAGTGAGAGTGGAATCAATTAATTAGTTAATTAATTCATAAATAATAACTCATTAATCAACTGAATAAATACAACAGTTAATTACAGTGCATGTCAATTCCAGTGGAGACCTAGTGGAGAGATAGGTGAAAGGGTGAGATGGACTATCCATTGTGACTATAGTGATGCATTGATTTCATCACACACACATTGGAGATGCCAACGAGGATTGCACAGTCAAGGCAAGGCCAATTCGAATTCATTCAGGGGTCTTCTTCAGCAGGGATTGCGTAGTGGAGGCAGGCTATCAGGTGGCAAGAAATCAGTGCATGGACTTACAGATTTCTTCTAATTAGTGTGTGACGATTGATTGTACTGAGAGCTTGATGTACAAATATTTTTATGAGATTGTTACATGATCTCCATGATACATAATATATGATAGTTGGGGTTTTCAAATTCAGGATTTCCCGTTAAACAATTGTGTTATGTGCGATTGTTTTTATTGCTTCATGTGTTTGCAATTAAATTTAAATTTCCGCAAAAGATTAACAATGGAAGGATTTTGTATTTAGCAAGAAGATAAATATTGTTAGATCAAGAGAATATAAATATATACATGCATATTGTATGTAATTTCTACATGGTATCAAAGCTGTGTTAATTCTTGAAGATTGCAATTGTCAAGAATTGTTGAGTTTGTGCTGGTGGACAATTCGAATTTGTTGCAGAAAATTCTTGGTGCGACAATTGAGTATACATTGAAATGTCTTTCAATGGATTTCGATTGGAGTATTCCCTTGAGGACAGCTCGAATTACATAGCTTGGAAGGATAGGATGGAGGTGGTGCTGGAAGATAATGGATTGAAAGAGCTCATCGATAGTGATATTCCTAAGCTGAGTTCTAGTGATGCTGCATTACTTGACGCATGGCAAAAGAAGGTAGAGAAGATAAGAAGAATTTTGTTGGAAGGTGTGAAGGACCATATTGTGTCACGCCTTCATGGGAAATCCACTCCATTTGAAATGTGGAAGGCTTTGATAGATTTTCTCCAAAGCAACAGCGACCAGAGGAAGTTGGCGCTGAAAGATAAGCTCAGAAAAATAAAAATGGAGAAGGGTGACAGTATTCTAAAATACCTCACGAAGTTTTTCCACTGTAGGGATGAACTAGGAAGTGTGGGGATTACTGTTGATGATTATTACTTGGTGATCTTGGCTCTCCTTGGGCTTCCTAAGAGTTGGCATAGCTATGAAGACTCTGTCAATGGATGGGAGAAACTGCTGAGTTGGGAGCGACTTTGATCGGATCTTGTGCAGGAGGAGATAAGGTGAAGTACCATGGATGGATCTTCATTGAAGAATGATGATGAAGAGAATTACAATTTGGCTGCCAAAGCAAGGAAAGGGAAGGGGAATAAATTCCATTCAAAATATGAGGCTAAAGGTAAGAAGCAAGATTTGTCCAAAGTGAAGCGTTTTCACTGTCATAAACATGGGCATTTCGCCATTAACTTCCCACAGAAGAAGAAGAAAAAGAAGGTTGCTGGAGTTGCAGTAGGTGAGACCTTAGCCTCATAATTTGAACTTGATTTATCTTTGATCATATTCTTGGTTTCAAGCACGATGGGATCGGTGTGGTATCTTGATAGTGGTGCGTCTTTCCATATGACAGGAGACAAGGAGTTGTTTAGTGACTTGGAGGAGAAGGACCTCCAAATGCATATAGAGATAGGCGACGATGATCGATATAGTGCGACTGGAATTGGGACCATTACCTTTGAGAGTGAGTCAATTAATCCATTTCTGTTGAAAGATGTTATGCATGTTCCAGGTCTGAAGAAGAACTTGGTCTCAGTCGCAATGTTGGAAGACAAAGGTTATGACGTTGTTTTCAGTGAGGGAAAATCCTTCCTTCGACATAAAAAAATGGGTCAAACCAAGAAGATAGGGATTCAAGTTAAGAATCTCTACAAGCTGGAGGTAGATGGCTGCACTGCAATGATGGGAAAATTAGAAGAAGTGGTGAGTCGGGATGAGGGTGAATTATGGCACAGGAGATTGGGCCATCTTCACCATGGCGCTTTGAAGATTTTGCAGCAGATTTCTACTGGACTTCCCAAGGGTACTATTGCGCAATCAGATTAGTGCAAGGGATGTATTATGGGTAAGTTTGTGAAGACCACCTTTCATGAGAAGGAGAATCGTGCTTCGGTGATCCTGGATAGAATTCACACAGACGTGTGTGGACCTTTCTCGGTTGCTTCAAAATCAAAACATAGGTATTATGTTATTTTTTTTATGACTATTCTCGTAGATGCTCGATCTTCTTCATGCAGAAGAAGATTGAAACATTCTCAAAGTTCTGTGAGTTTAAAGCATTGGTGGAGAAGGAGTTGGGGAAGCAAGTGAAGGCTCTACGGAGCGATAATGGTGGTGAATATATCTTTGGTGAATTCAAAGACTTCTATAGAAAAGAAGGAATTCTAAGAGAACTCATAGCGTCTCATAACCCACAGCAAAATGGTGTCGCAGAGAGGAAGAACAGAACAATCGTGGGTGTTGCATGACCAGGGCCTACCAATGCACTTGTGGGCGGAAGCATGCAACACTGCATTTTATGTGAAAAATCGTTGTCCTAATAGAGTACTTGGCATGAGTACAAATGAAGAATCTTTTACTGGTAAGAAGCCTAATATTTTTCATTTGAAGATTTTTGGCTCATCTGTTTACATTCATGTGACTAAGGACGCCAGGAAGAAGCTGGAGCCGACTGCAAAAGTTGGGATATTTGTGGGGTACAAAAAAACACCCCATAATTATTGTGTGTATTTTCCAAACATTCGAATGACTTTGGTGCGACGAGATATAAAATTCAATGAGGTGAAAGCCTTGAAGTTGTCACTTGAGAGGGAGCTACACTTGCATGCAGAGGAGGAGCTACTTGTTCTCAAAGATGAGCCTCTAGATGTGGATCAGCCACAGGAGAATATTCATTTAGTGGAGGAGTCCACTCATGCAGAACCAAACATCAGAACTAGCAGGAAGCGTACCACAGAAGCTGAGAGACTGAAGAATGTAGGAGTCTCTACATCATAGCGCAGACAGAGATAGTCACCTGAATGATTTACTAGATACATGGCTCTTATGAGCAAGTGTGTCACGACAGAGCCATCTTCTTTTGAAGAAGCAGTGCAGGAGCCCACATGGGTAGATGCCATGGTGGAGGAGTATGACTCCATTGTCAAAAACAGTGCTTGGGAGATTGTTCCAAGACCGGTGGGTAAATTAGTAGTAGATTCAAAATGGATCTACAAGGTAAAGCAAGCAGATGATGGGAGCGTCAAGAAGTATAAGGCAAGATTTGTTGCCCGGGGCTTCTCACAGATTGAGGGGATTGATTATGAAGAAACATTTGCACCTGTCGCATGGTATTCTTCCATAAGGACCATCCTTGCTCTCTCAGCACATATGGGTTGGCGCATTCATCAGATGGATGTGAAGACTATGTTCCTTAATGGGATCATTAAGGAAGAGCTATAAATTGAGAAGCTTGAAGGATTTGAGATCTTCAACAGCGATTCGCATGTGTGCAAGCTCAAAAGAGCGTTGTCTGGGCTGAAGCAAGCACCTCGTGCTTGGTACACACAGATCAACAATTATTTCATTGGACTTGGCTTCACCAAGAGTGAGGCAGATGCAAACTTGTACCAAATTGTGGTGGAGGGTAAGCTTTTAATCATTGTTCTTTATGTTGATGATTTAATACTAACGGGTGATGAGCATTTGATACACTCATGCAAGGCAGATCTTGCAAAGAAGTTTGAGATGAAGGATTTGGACCTCCTTCATTATTTCCTTGGATTGGAAATATGGCAGCGGGAAGGTGAACTATTTGTGTCTCAAGGCAAGTATTCCCAGGAGATACTGGAGAATTTTCACATGCAATGCTGCAAGCCTATCGACACTCCTCTTCCAAGAAATTGGAGGAAAGAGGATGCTACTTCAGCAGAGGTAGTGGATGCTACTGTTTATCAAAAATTGGTGGGTTTGCTCATGTATTTAGTTAATACAAGACTAGACATATGCTATGCGGTGAACCAGTTTTCACAAGCGATGGTTAAGCCTACCAAGCTCTTTTGGAAGGCAAGCAAGCATGCCCTGAGGTATCTCAAGGGCACATCTGAGTATGGATTATGGTACAGACAAACGAATGAGGTCAAGTTTCATGGCTTCACGGATGCAGATTGGGCAGGCATCCCAACAGGCAAAAAGAGCACATCGGGAGGGATTTTCAGTATCGGATCTATGGAAGTTTCTTAGTACAGCAGGAAACAAATATCTGTGTCACTCAGTTCAGCGGAAGCAGAATACATGGTAGCAAGTCAAGTTGCATGTGAGGCTATCTGGATGAGGAAGATCTTGGTCGGTTTGTTCGATTCACATTTAGATCCTATAGTGATACATTGTGATAATCAGAGTTGCATTAAACTCTTGATTAATCATGTGTTTCATGATATATCTAAACATATTGATATCCGGTATCATCATATCAGAGATTGCGTACAGCAGAAGATCATGTTGCTTCAATACATTCCTAAGGAAGATCAAGATGTAGATATTCTAACGAAGGCACTCATCAGAAGCAATTTCGAATACCATAGAGGCAAGATCAGGGTGAAGGATAATCCCTATCTTGTTGAGAGGGAGTGTTGAGATTCAACAAGATGATGAAGCTTAGTGAAAATCAGTCACCTTCACTAAGTGGGCTCGCAGGCTATTTTTAGGTACAAGTCTATTTTTAGACATGGTGATCATATTTCAGAAGTTGCAGGATGCTATTTGTGGATGGTTGGTCAAGTTGGAAAAATAGATGAAATTCTATTTTTAGAATATTGGGTGAAGTCTATTTATAGATCATCGATCTAAAAATAGATGCATGTCGATTATTATTAGCTCTTAATAATAATCCGACAATAAACAACAACTTATTCTCTTGGAGCACTTTATTTCAGTATACAGATTTGGCAAATCAGTGGGCTGAAGGAATTACGCAATTCCTAGGGTTTACTAGTGGTTCATGCATGGAGGAATCATTTAGAAATGAAGTGGAAAAGTTATGACAGAGTTGGAAGAGTAGTTCATGGAGTTGTTATTCAGTTTAACTCAGTTATTGGAGTTAAACTCAGTTGAGCTAGTTGCATCTAGTCTAACTGAATGATACACTAGTGAGAGTGGAGTGAATTAATTAGTTAATTAATTCACAAATAATAACTCATTAATCAACTGAAAAAATACAGCAGTTAACTACAATTCATTTCAGTTCCATTGGAGACCCAGTGGAGAGATAGGTGAAAGGGTGAGATGGACTATCCGTTGTGACTATAGTGATGCATTGATTGCATCACACACACATTGGATATGCCAATGAGGATTACACAGTCAAGGCAAGGACAATTAAAATTCATTCAAGGTCTTCTTCAGCAAGGATTGCGTAGTGGAGGCAGGCTATTAGGTGGCAAGAAATCAGTGCATGGATTTGCAGATTTCTTCTGATTAGTGGGTGACAATTGATTGTACTGAGAGATTGATGTACTAAGATTTGTATGAGATTGTTGCATGATCTCCATGATACATAATATATGATAGTTGGGGTTTTCAGCTTCAAGCTTTCTCGTTAAACAACTGTGTTATGTGCGATTTTTCTTATCGATTCATGTGTTTGTAATTGACTTTAAATTTCTGCAAAAGATTAACAGTGGAAGGATTATGTATTTAGCAAGAAGATAAATATTCTTAGATCAGGAGAATCTGGATATATTCATGCATCTTGTATATAATTTATACAAGGGAGATGGGGTGATAACAGACTGCAAAAATTGCGATATGAGATGGAGTGATGGGTAAAGGTGACGTGGCAAAGAGAGGTGGTCCCAGTAGTCTCGCAAATCGCATTTCGGGGGTTTGGAAGAGGTAACATATAATAATCCAAGGACTTTGCTATATGTCGATTCCAAAAGTAATATGGGTGTGTGGTAATGATAATACATATATATGTGTGTGTGTGTGTGTGTGTAATGTAATATATGGAAAGGTTTGTGGGATACGACAATTTGTTTTGTAAATAAAGTTTTGATCTGCAATAAGAAAATTGCGATGAAAAGGTAAGGAGTCCAAAATTTTTATTAAGTGTGGTAAGTTATATCATATGATATATTACAAAGGTTTGTTGTGGTGCGGGCAGAGCTACAATAAAAGAAATATATGGTAATTTTAAAAGGAAATATGATATGGTTGTTAGTGGGTGGGCAGAGCTGCTTTTTAACTATAAAAATTGAATTTTAATAGTTAAAAAGGGGTTTTGAAATAAATGAAGCACTAGACTTTTGTTTTTTGGAAAAATGAAATTTAAAAGAGGGAAAATGAAATGAATGAAGGCAAAAATGAAATTTTCTCATCATTACACTTTGATAGCAGCACTTTCCTATTTCAGTGAACTGAGAAGGTGGATTAATTCCTTGAGGCTTTGACAGTCATGATTTCCCTTCCTATTTTCTTGAAACTTGAGATAATATAACTTTGAGGGTGATGGCATCCTGGATGAGATTATGGAGTAGGAAGTCTGACCTGGACTCTTTCAGTGACCAAAAATTTATTTGAGAAATGTCTATGAAACATAAAATTTTGACTTATAACTTAATGAAAATATATTAAAAGAGAGTTTTTTAATCACTGAAATATTGACACTAACATTGTCTCTAGATGGGGATGGCGGATCCTTCAGGAGGTGTCAAGAACACTGTAGACCAAGTAGCCTTAGCATTGGTCATGGAGTCAAAACTAGAAGCTTAAAAACTTAGACAAACTAAAATTATTTTGACTCAAGAACTGACTGACTCTAAGTTTAAAACTCACTCTGACTGAAAAAAAAATTACAAACTTATTTATGGTAGAAGACCATCGGGATCTTAGGGCCTTCACCTCGGGCTTCAAATCTTGATGATAACCACCTGCATACTGAAGATATATATCCAATAATGTGATATGATCCCTCCAGTGTAACCAATCCAACAAATGGCTACTTACTTGAATCCTGATCACACTTTCCTCGAGTAGGAAGAATGACTTACATATAGGAAACTCATGATAAAACTAAAAACAAGACTTATGCTGACAAACAAGACAACACTCATCTTCTCTAATGCTTGCAAAAGGCTACCCAAGGGATCTTGGAAATCATGAAGCATTACCTTTTGTGGATCAACAAAAGGATATGAGTAAGAATTATTCCCATATGGTTGTAAAAAATTAGCAAAATGATCCTCAATAATATTTTTAACATCATAAGTGTCCACATCTATGGGATCTAGCACAAACTCCTTTTTATCAGCGGAATTTTCATTGTTTGAACCTTGAGGAAGATTTGTATTTGCAAGGGGCTCTAAAAAAACTTCTTCTTTATCATTTCTCTCCTCTTCATAATCACTTGGGAACTGACAAGACTGTACAATAACATAATCATTCTTAAAGTATGGAATATTGATTTGCAAATTAAGAATCTGATTTATTTCTTCTTCAGTCAAAGGAGGATGTACTCTTTTTTTTCTTTGGAAGAAACAGTAATTGTCTCCTTCCCCTCCTAAAGATTCACAAGGATGTTGAATATATTCTTTAATCTCAAGAAAAGGAGCATATAAATTTTCATCAAACTGTTGATTTATTTCATGTGGTTTCATTTGACTATCAAGATGCAAAATTCTTTCATCTTCAATCAAAGGGGAAGCTATTGTATGCTAAATATGATCTTGTGTATAAAAGTGACTAGCTTCTTCAGATTGTTGTTGAAGGGAGAAATCATAGAAGGCTTCAATGATCTCTTCATCATTCATGCATTTGATATCATCAATACTCTCAAGATATGTAATAAAATATGTAATAAAATATTTAGTATAATAACAACAGCTTTGTAAGAGAGATAAATAAATATTATACTTCACATAATGTTTGAAGAACACTCTATGGAAATCTTTAAGAGAACATAAGCTTCTTTCTGGTAACCCTTCATACCATGAACTAGCTTTCCCTTCCAGGGTAGCCATAAAAATTTTCATCAAGAAATCCTCGGGAAACCCAATCTTCATTTTACATACATGCATGTGAAATCTAACTAGATGTAGAACAACTTATCTTCATTTCCATATATGAATTTGGGAAAATAATTTTTCCAATCTATGCAAGGAATTCGATTTGGAAAACCAAGAATGTGAGCACGATTCGTAAGAGCATACCTTATAGTAGTGGAATCGATCTTGAAAATAGTGAAATCACCAAGAAATTCTTCAAGCTACCAATTTTTGAAAAACTTCACATAATATTGAAAGACTTCTTGGTGACTTCAATGTTTTCAAAATGGGTTTATTCTTTTTATTGATCTTTGAGAAGTGGAGTTGCCATGAACACTCTAAATTTTTGGATTCCTTACCACTGGAGTCGTCGAGTGAATGATTCAACCTTCTTATGTCTTACTACTATTCACCATCAGTAATCAGAGCTAATATTTTTCGTTATTTCCCAGGGAATGTTTAGAAATCGCTCCCTGGAAATGGCACCAAAAATGTTATCGCTCTCCCCAACATCCCAAGGTTGATAAAGGAGTGGAGAAAGGTAACCATAAACCAATATTTTGGCTAGGCAGCTACCCCTACCTAGACCAGAGAGGGCTCTCTCTATGTCACTTTAAATATTCAATTAATGGCTAAGTATCATGAGATTTTAGGCTAGATATATATATAAATTAGAAACAAGTAATTTTTTTGGTAATTGGGATGCTAGATAGAAATAAGAATCAGGGAAACTAAAGCTGATTTCAAAGATTGGATTGCAGAGATCAGAGTGAGCCCAGGTAGGTAAACTATTTGAGCATACTTAAATTTTCATTGTGTATAGTCGTAGAAAAGGTAGGAATATGAATGAGCATTTAACTGAATTCATTCATCAAAAGAAGGTGAAGAAAAAGGAAGGGGTTAGAATGAGCATTTTACTAAATTCATTCATCAGAATAAAGACACACTTATGAAAATATTAACAAACAAAGCATAGAAATAATGATTTCTATTTATAAACTAGTAATATTAACCTAAAAAATTTATAATGGAAATGGAATAATAGAGAGGAAAACGATGCTCAAAAGAAATACCACTGGAATCTCACAATAGTTGTTGCAACATATTTTATTTCATTAAAATATGTTTACAATAGCTCCACAGTAATAATCAGAGTCTAAAACTCAACTATCCAATAATCAAACACCAACTACCAACCTCTTCTTCCTCTGTCTTCTACCTATTTATAATTCTACAATAGATCTGCCAGCAAGGCTTAGACCTTCAGATTCCTTTCATAACAACTTAACAGAAAACATATAAGAAGGAGAAAAAGTAGATTGATTGTCTTCGAGTTTTGATGAGGCGCTATTAGTTTCTGATAGGTGTCAAATCCTTTAAAACCATGCTTCCTGAAAAAACTATAACTTCCCCTTTAAATCCTGCATGTGTTGGTTCATGTGTTGATTGCTTCTAACTACCTCTGAATTAATATTCAATCCTATATCATGGCAGATTTTTAAACAGAAAAAACTTTCTTTTCCTTTATAAATGGCGCAAAACCCTTGAATTGGTGGTTCCCAATTTGATGGAATGTTTAATAAATAAACCTTTAAAAATATTTATTTAATAATGGAGGAAACATGGAGTGGAGTAATAGCAGGAGTAATAGTGGGTGGGGACGTAGTATTAAAACAAGGCGGAAATGGTTTTTGAGGGGGTATGATAGTGATAAGAGGTTTGGAACAAGGGGGCGTGTGAAATACGAAGAGGAGGACACGTAGCAAGAGGATCAATAGAGAAAACATCTTGTTGGACCCCCCCCCCAACACACACAATGTTAAAAGAAGAATGGAGAAGGGGAGCCGAAAATGCATGAGAACCATTAATCAAACGGCAGGGAAGATCACAAGGTGTAATGGACGGTGCAAATCGCAATCGCATTTCGGAACATGGAACGGGTAACAATGGTTTTTGGCACATGAAATCTATGATTTATGAAAATTAAAATGACATGGGTTGGTATGGTGGGCCAATTGCATCGCAAATAGCAATCAAGATCGGAGCATTTATATCACATATAAGGAAATACAAGGGATTATCGCATTTTAGGACGTCAAAGAAACATTCCAATATCAGATATTGGGGAGATGGGGTGATAACAGACTGCCAAAATTGTGATATGTGATGGACCGATGGGGAAAGGTGACGTGGAAAAGAGAGGTGGTCCTAGCAGTCTCACAAATCGCATTTTGGGGGTTTGGAAGAGGTAACATATAATAATTAAAGGACTTTGCGACATGCGGATGTCAAAATTAATATGGGTGTGCGGTAATGATATTACATATATCATATGTGATATAATTTATGGAAATTTTTGTGTGATACAACAATTGTTTTGTAAATAAAGTTTGGATCTGCAATAAGCAAATTGTGATGAAAAGGTAAGGAGTCCACAAATGTTATTAAGTGCGGTACTTTATATCATATGATATATGAAATTACAAAGGTTTGTTGTGGTTCAGGAAAAGCTGAAATAAAAGAAATATATGGTAAGTTTAAAAGGAAATATGACATGGCTGTTAGTGGGTGGGAGGAGCTACTTTTTAACTATAAAAATTGAATTTTAATAGTTAAAAAGGGGTTTTGAAAGTAATGAAGTGTTGGACTTTGGGTTTTTAGAAAAATGAAAGGTAAAAAAGGTAAAATTAAATGAATGAAGGTAGAAATTAAATTTTCTCACCATTACACTTTGATAGCAGCACTTTCTTCTTCCACTGAACTGAGAAGGCAGGTTGATTCCTTGAAGCTTTGACAGTCATGATTTCCCTTCCTCTTTTCTTGACACTTGAGATAATAGAACTTTGAGGGTGATTTCATCCATGGATGAGATGATGGAGCAGCAAGTCTGACCTGGACTCTTTCAGTGACCAAAATTTTATTTGAAAACTGACTATGAAACATAAATTTTTGACTTATAACTTAATGAAAAGCTACTAAAAGAGAGTTATTTGTTCACTGAAATACTGACACTCACATAGTGAACCAATGTCAGGAATTGAGCAATATTAGAGATGCCTTTCTCTTGTTGATCCATATTCCTAGACCCATCCACTCAATTCAATATATATGGGCTCACAACCATTATCACATCTACTCTCAAGCACATCATATATAGAATTTCCAATGCCTTCCCTGTTTTTGAGCAGCTAGAGCAGCATTGAGATAAACGGAAGTTGGAGGCACACATCATGTCGATACAAGATTCGTGGATGGTTGGCACACAAGAATGAACCTCCTCATGACACCAACCATGTGTCATCATCTCGCGCTATGGGAAATGCTGAAATCCACACCATTTATCATGTTATCACTAGCCCTACATACAAAATATATATCAGCAACTCTCAAAACGAACATTTGGATGGCTTAGAATATGGCACCTCCAATTCCACCATACCCTTGCAAACCAACCTCACAGGGAGGAAGTCACATTGGCTACTAGAAATCCAACGTTATCAAGGGAACCTACTACTACTCATCATCACCCCACCATTACGGAGATCCTACCACCACCTAATGTTGACGACATGCAACATCATTTACGATTAATTTCCTCTTTCGTAGGAACCCTAATTCGTGTTGTCTGCTCTTCATTTTTTGTGTCGAGATATTTTAACCCACCAGAACAGTGGTACCAACACCGACGGTGTAATCCCATCCCATCTGCACATTTTCAAATTCATTAGGTTCTACAGCATCAACCATGGAGTCATTTGCTTACTTTTATACCAGCACAGTTAGGCCTATACTCCACCCTCACAGCCCTGCATAAACCAATCCACCCCTAGTTAATATTTTTCACTCATATAAAGATATTCTAGAGGCCATGATAGAACCTAAATTTTTGCGGGATATCATGCATCACCATTCGTTCTTTCTACCTGAAAAGGCATTTGTGCCTATTGATACACCAAGAAATGATATGTGCACAATAAAATCAAAGGATTTCCTACCACCAAGACAAATAGATTGGTTTAAAAATCCCATCTAGGCACCAGATGCATTCAAGGAGGGGAACGTGTCTAATATTTCACGTACCATTAAGGTCGATATTTCTAACAAACTTGGCATAATCGAAGAAATCTTGTTGGGGGTGTTAACACTGGAGAATTGTACAACAGAAGATGACATTAATTAATGTCTAGCCAAAGGATTTACAGGGTAGTAAGACATTATGGAATCAAGAAAGTATTTAAAATCTCTAAGGTTTTGAGAAAATCAAATTTGAACTAGTATTAAATGTTGATTGTGTGCATTATCCTTCGAGAAGAGTGCCTTCTGTGCACCTTTTTTCCTGATAATCGCACATTCCTGAAAGTGGAAAAATGTCACTTTTCAGGACCACATAAAGCAAAGAATAAGTTACTCCTTACGTGAAGCCACCTAAGGACAGCCACCAACACCTCCTTAGACACTATGTGAGCACACAATGGAATATTTGGAGCACACAATGGAATAATACCTCACCCTTGGATCACCATCCACCATGTACCAAGGGAGGGAAGGAGGATTTGAAATCCCCTATATAAAGCCACCTTGAGATGAAGAATGGGTGATCACATTGTTATGCTAGCCAGAATTGCCCAAGAAATACTAGCAGTGTGTGACCCAGAGCTAGAGATAGATGGGAGTCGATTGTTGGCCATCCAACAATCTTAGTCCATCACAGCAGAGAGAGAGGGAGCTTGCACCAAGGCGAGCTTGGAAAACAACATCCTTGCATCGGGACCTAGAATCATTGTCTAGGGGCCCTTTGGCAAGTGGGTAAAATTTCTTCTTCGTATCAAACGTTTAATAAGAAGGGGCCTAGAGCCACTATTTGCACTATTATCGTTTTACTCTCTTCAATAGCTTCTGTATATTTGTGTTTTAGTTTTAGTTTAATTTGAGTATACATTTGCATGATTTTTCCTCTAGATTGTATGCTTTTGAACTCCACCACTTTCTACCTATTACCTAGAGTTTAAAGGGTCGAACCACACCCTTTAAACTGGTGCGATTTTGTACATCTATGCACAAAATCCACCACAACAAGATTGACAACTCCACTAACGTTTTACAAGTTTATGTGGCTATGCCTTCTTTTGTAGGAGACCTTTGTCTATGCTGGAGAGTGGAGCTAATAGTCCTCTTATAATATCCCAAAAGGGAGATAGTAGCAATACAAGACATAATAATGTAAAACACAACAACTCTGAACATGACATAAGAGGGATCAATATGAAGCCATCATTTTATTAATATATCAACAACAATATAAAAAATATCTTGAGGGTCAAGCCACTCAAGAAATAAGAACAAGCCTCTAATGATCATATCAATAAACACATGAGTTGTTGCTATTATATAGAATGTCGGAAAGCAGTGACAGTGATGTCTATATCAGTGTAGCTATTGTTGTAATCATAAATGTAATATGGTTGATAGATACAAAATAAATTCCCAGAAAATAATAAAATACAGTGCACCAAAAGCAATGCACTCAAGCCACAAGATGGTTGAAATACACCAAAGAACCAAGCACTGGAAATGTGTACTGCTACTGTTGTTGCTACTAGAAACTGATACTTCTTATGCAAAGAACCATGTGCGGAAGGTTTTATCATGCTCAGAATGATCCAGGATTTTAACCACGGATTCTACTAAAAAAAACCAGAAAAAAACCCAGACATGGTTTGGCCAGATCTTAACCTTGGATTTTTGGCCATTTTTGGGTTACCCACTGCATCAGGCTCACTAAAATAACATAGTCATGGACTAGAACTGTGTTGTGAGGGATGGTATATGGTTGGCCTGATGCAAAAATTATAGAAATATGCCCAGGAGTCCTCCTTGCTGATCCTCCAATGGATAGGCTACCTCTCCACTGAAAAACAAGCCCAGAATTGGCTCTATGTGATCCTCCTTTGCTGCACCCTATAACACAACCCAGCTCTAAATAGAAACTGCATTGTAGCTAAAGGAGGTAGCTTGGTGAAAATTTTGGAATGAGGAAATGCAACCCAAAGACCCTCTCCTTCCCTGAGGATGAGGTAGGGATTCCCGATCAGGAACACCCTTGTGCTAAACAGCACAGCAACCCTGCTAAACAGTAAAAGGATGCAAAGTCTAAACATACCAACATCAAAATGATAATCTAAAACATGAATAAAAATGGTTGCTATCCCCTCCATATATATCATGAGATCCTCCATTGGGTCCCATCCATACTTTCCACCAATCTCATGCAAGTTGTCCTCCATTAAAATTGTGTTGTCTTATCATAAAGGCCACTCTTCCATGACAACGTTGTTGATTTGGTAAAAGTTGACTGAATCAACATGATCCAATCCCTGTTCACACCCAAAGGTGCTTAATCAAACTACTTATTCTTCCTCCTTTCACATTATGAGTGTTATTATTCCTTCTAAAGGGGTTTTATGAGTCTCCCCACCCACTTATTCACCTACCTAGTGATAAAACAAACTATAATATTCCATTTAGATGAAGGCTAAATTTTTGGAATATTACACCTCTGATCTATCTTGAAGTCCCTAGATTCACTTTGAGTGACAAATTGAAGAAGATCAGCTCCTAAATTTTTTAATTGCAGGAATTTGCGTGCGTTTTTTCCTCACAAACGCGTAGGGCACGCATTCAGTGCTGACCCGCATGCAGGAAAGCGCACCTGTCACGGCCTTTTGTGCACAATTCACAGAATGAGAAATTTCTCCCAATATTATGTATTTTTCTACTTGTAAGGTGTTTGGCAACCCCTAATGTATCTGCCATCACTTGTTGTGATACCCCACATCTTGTTAGAACTCACTTCTAGCTGCTTTCTGTAGGCTTAGAGTTAGTTTTTGATTCAAGTTTATTTTTGCAAAATTTTCACATAGTTTAAGTAGGGGAGAAATTAACTTGCGTTCCAAAAAATTTATGTTTTGAAAATTTTTGGTATTCACACTTAGATAACTAGTCCAAGTAAGTGGCCCAAGACCACGCATGCATAACTAGTTTTCTTTTTTTTTCTAGTGTAGAAATTGTTTAGTTTAGTTCAATTTTTTTCATTAGGAATTGTGGGACTAGGATCGAATTTTCTATAAAAGAGCAAGTAATATTTTCTACCTTTGCACCCTCAGGTGATCCTAGGTAAGCATATGAATGCTCCATATTCATAATTCACCATCTCCCTATATTTAGTCATGTAGATTAACTAGGAAAATTTGAAAGCGGCCCATTATCCGCACATGTTTTCCATTTGAGCCAGGAACAATATAACATAGTTTAAATAGGGGATTTTGTAAAGGATCACCGATATACACACGTTCAAACTATGTGTTTTTTCACCCTATGCTCACACACACTCACCCACTAATCAGAGAAAGACACCTAAAACTAACATAACCAAACTCACTAAATTCTCCCCACAAGGGCCACAAAAGAATTTATAGTTTAAGTTAGGATCAAGGGGGTAGGCATCCAATAAGCCTCCTTGATCATAATTCATATTGAAACATATAAGTTGTGTATTTAGGGAGTTTCAAATCCACATATCATCCCACTGCAAAGAAAACTCGACCGTGGCAGAGACCCGATTTAGAGGGGGTTAGGCTTAGGCGCAGTGTGTGCGGTATCAGTTGGGGCTACCTGACCCGGCTGATACTCGGTACTGTTAGCTGACTACCAAGAATCCCAAGACTTTAATTCTCATGTTGGAAGGTGGTTCTTAGTGTCCAAAAACTAGGGCATCCTTTACCCTATAGGTGACGGTGCAGGCAAGCGCCAGACCCTCTACCCTTACCTTGGTGGATTCTCTTCGACTGACTGGGGGAATTGCCAGCTCTTACGGGACATTGTGCCAGCACTCATAATAAATCTTCTCAAGGCCCAGTTACTTTTGAGTGTGTGAAGACGCAATAGGTCTTCTAGGATTTTGAGTATCATACGCAAACAAACAAAAACCACCTTTTTTCTTGATTGATCACATAGATTAATTTAAAGGGAAATTTTTTTTATTTTCGCTTTGTTTTATGTATGTAGCCATAATTTTTATTTGATCATAGACTCTATCCTCTCAATTTTTTCCAAAAACAAACCTGGTCGACACTCGAACAGTCCCAATGGAACCTCGCCGATCCAGGCGTCTTTTGGACCTCCCCCCATTACTGGGAGGGGTTCCATGTCTTTCGCCATTTAGGCGTCAAAGATGGAATAGTGCCACCATCATTGTTTCATCCTTCATTGGACCAGCCATAGTTGGGAACCCTAGTCAATCTCCCAAAATCACACCACACACCACTCCTCCCTCGACCCCTAGGGGGCAGAGGAGTGCGACCCATTCGGGAAGCCAGTTGAATACACAGCAGGGTACGTCGTAGACTAACCCTCATTCTAAACAGAATGTCGTGTCTTCACACATTTCAATGACGTCAACCTCCCAGTCACCTTTCTTAGCTTCGTTGAATCTACCTTATTTAACCAAGTTAACAAATGACCCCATTTCAAACAATCCTACATGGCCTCTAATGCCCACTAAGATCCCTTCAGATATACCAAAATTCAAAGGCAAGAAAGCGGAAGACCCAGGTAATCATGTAATGACCTTTCACCTATGGTGCTCATCGAATAGTATCATTGACTACACTATTCAATTGATGTTATTTCAACGCACTCTTACAGGAGTATCCACGAAATGGTACGTGGAGCAACCCTCAGCTTCACATGGAACCTTTAGTGCCCTTGCTACTACGTTCCTCACATATTTTCAGTTACCCATTCAACACGATTCGGGAATGGAGTTACTGACTCATTTTAAACAAACCCCCGTCGTCCATATCTCGGACCATCTTCATGAATGGAGGTGGCATTACAGTTTATGTAAAGCTAAACTTGACGATAGGGTCCTCTTAGATTTATTCTTGAAAACTCTGATGGCGGATATTTCAAAAGATGTGGCGCAGAAAAACCCCACATCCGAAGAGGATGCAATCAGTAAATACCAAAAGCTTGAACTGATTTATACGCTGAAAGGATACATTTACAAAATCCTGCCTAATGCCTCGTGCCTGCAAACTTATCAAGAATTTCCAGGCGCGTCGACTGGCTAATTGGGTCAATGACCCAAGGTTACCTAGGCAGCAATAGTCAAAACACTGGTTACACATATAATTCTACCAAGAACATGTCTCAAACCAGATTTCAAAGTCATCATATGCCTTAGAAAAATTTGACTAATAGGGCGCAAGCATATCACCAGGGAGGAACCTATCCTCTGGATAAGGGGACCCAGTACGCAGAAAGAAACACTAACGGAAGATCTCCCCTCCAACGACCAGGTGCAAACCCGGGACAGCATTATGCTCAATCCCCAGCACACGACCCACCTATGCAAACCAATGCAAGGGTGAAATTTGTGCAGTTGTCCCAAAACCAACCACACTAGTATAACCAAGAGAACTACCCTTCTAAAGTGGTAAAGAAAAAATCCAAAAACAAACCAAAATGGAACCCTGGACAGGGGGTAGCAACCAGCAGTGCCCATTGTGATCCCAGGTTGGAGGTAACTCCAACCGGAATCAGAACCAGGAGCCTAGCAATCCTCAGTGGTAAGGAAAAAGGCCACCTCTTCGAACAAACCATTCATGTTAGATATGTGGAGAGTATGTGCACTATACTCACCACTGTCCCAATCTCCCTGAGCTAAAAAATCTACAGAGTAACCGAGGACAAGGAGGATCCTCCCAGCAACCCACTGTGATGCAAGAGCCTTTCCCCCACCAAGGGACAGTCAGCACTCAACATAAAAACCTAGAAAATTCTTGGAAAAGAAGCCATTAAATCTACATGACCGAGGAAGAGGTGTTTTTCCAAACATGCAATCGCAACTACGACACCCCACTAGACACCACTATGTCAGGGGCTAGTACTAGTGTGCCGACTACACCTTTGACCATTTCAAAGATGTCTATAGAACCATTTCCAAAGATGGAAAAGGGACCCAATATGTGAGCAAGAGACTACTCCAAAGTTTCCCATAATTATAGCATCGTGGACGATTTAGCTCAATATGTCACTGCTATGTCAGCTTTGGAAGTACCGCAGTCATGCCCGAAACAATGGAAAGCCCTACTTTCTGCGTTAAGCGCTATCGACCCTACCAATACACGCTTGATGGCTTTTGACTTAGACAAAGCCACCCCAGGGTTCCTTCCATGGTCACCCTCCAGATACCAGTATTGGTACAGAATATCACTATTCATCAATGTGTCATAGACGAGGGTGCATCAACATGCATCATGTCAAAAAATGTTTGGCAGAAGTTAGGTTCTCCCAAACTAAAACCCTCGACCCCCATCAGCCTCTACCAAAATGTCTCCATCTATTTAGCCGGAAATATGGTCCACATAGACATTGAAGTCTTGGACACGCACTTGGATTACAATATACTCCTCGAGCGGAGTTATATGTACACCATGTCCGCCATAGCCTCCTTCATCTTTCGCATTATGATGTTCCCCCACGAGGACCGCATCATTAATGTAGACCAGCTGACACACAGCGAGAAGTGTCCCCTAAACAACAAAGATGTAATTCTACCCTATGTAGATACAACCTCGGATGGTCTTTCACTGTACCAAGAATATGGCCCTGGAAAATTCAAACCGTCTTCCGTTCTAGGGTCATTCCTAGGATATCCTCCCATTATCCCTAAGGCATCACCCGATGTCAAAGGGGCCCTGGTATGCATGATTTTGACATCAAGCATCAAGGCTATTCAAGACATGGACTCAAGCAGTAACGACACGGAGGCATCGGCCATGGCAACCTCTCTAGCCTACGCCACCTCCCAAACCCCTATCCTCTACCCCCTAGTTGGCTTCGTCTCCCAGCAGGTTTTGGAAACATTGGTATTACCAAACATATCATTGGAATTCCTAGTTTGGTACCTTGTTCCTCCTTCCGGAATAGGAGCCACCCACATTACTGCCACAGGGTTGAAACCCCTCAGTCCCGAGGAGCCCCCACCCATCCAAGAAACGATCAAGACCAGTAATCACAGCCAAGAAAACTGAGAAGAGAGGAAAGTAGATGGTGACCCTCGCCATTCAACGGGAATCACCAGTCTACACCATATGCGACATAATAAGCCATCCTACCCATATATGTCCGAAGTTGGATGAATTAAAACCACTCCTTGGCTCTAAAATATAAATTTCGACACCGTGTTCTCATAAAAAGGAACCTACCACCAAAGGTAAGGCAAAGTGATACGTACAAATCATGCATGCGCACTCTGTAGCAGCTATGGGCACTATACCCACTATTGCCTAGAGATACCACGATATAAGGATGCCTTGCATGTGATCGAGCAATCCTATCAAGAGTATCCCTCCATCCAGTCTGTCGGCGATGAGCCTCGCACCATCCTATACCTACAGGAGGAACGTAGGGTTTTAGAAAGGCCCCCAGTTATGCCCATTATATGTTTTACGCTATGCGATGAACATGGCCATTTCCTTGAAGAGTGCACAGCCCTAAGCTCATCCATAGATGGTATCCAATCGAAAGGGTTTACTATGTTGGATTGCAGGCAACGCAATTCACATGTCCATTATGCGCTGAAAATCACCTTTTTAAAGATTTTCACTACATACCATGATTCTAGCTAGACCTTGCTAGCCTCCGCTCATCCATAGTCCGCCTTTCCCAAGAAGACTACATGGATGCCGAGTCCACAGGCAGCTTTATGACCAAAGCAGATGAGATGAGCGCATCCATTATGTTCTTGACAGTCGAAGAATGTCCCACCAGGGAACCCCTAGTTACCCCCAACCGCCCTTCGTAGGGACGACCAGTATGTACATTATGCAAAAAGACAGACCATGCAGTCATCCATTGCCCTGATTTAGCAACCTTCCGGCATTGGTTCCCCATCAGACCTCAAACTGAACTCGACGAAACCTTCATATCAAGGATATTTTTCCTGATATGTCAAGGAAATCATTATGAGCGACATTGTACTTATGCCTCGCAAATTCGTCCCACCATCGACATGATTAATGCCATAGAGAAGAGATAGGACAAACTCTGGGAATGGCATAAAAAGTACATCGTCGGTTCAATGTCCCCACCCCTGCAATGGTGTATTGAGAAAGATAAAACAACACACCAACAAAGTGGAACCTCGACCAAGCCTAGGATAACATGCGGCCTATGTGATCTGAATGACCACCGAGTCAACCAATGTAGAGAACTGAAACCCCTTGCAAACAGTCTCTGCATAGTCTCTTCTCTCCCTCAAAAAATTCTCTCCAACCAAGAGAATATCACACGCACCTATTGCTGGATTTGTTCACACTTTCACCATACAATTAAATGTGTACATCTCCCCAAGCTGAGAGCAACATGATCTGCATTGAGTTTACACTCCACCAAAGAGGTAGACGGACCTAAGCCAACAATACAGAAATGGAAGCAGAAGGCAACCTCTTCTACGACTGACCCTTTCCAAGCATCCACTTCAGGAACAACGAGTAGCATAGAATCCCACACTATCTACTCCATTGGCTCCGTGATAACGTGCACCATCTACACCGGCCAAAATCACACACTAGATTCATGCCTGCTAATGGAAACATTCAGGCACCTCTATGGCAGGCGCAATTTCCACCTACCGAAAATCGACCATCCTAGCAGGGAAGCCAACCTTGCGCTCATACAGAATCCCATTACAGAGATTCTTCCCCCGCCAAATGCCAATCATACAATCCACCATATACGATTTGTGTCAACTCATATTGGCAATAGGATTACTGCCTCCCCCCCGTCCCAGGATTTCCACCATATTCCTGTCGCAAAAAGACCAAGGTACCTTGTGCTTTTGCATTCATTTCCATGAGATCCAAAATTTGCAGGCCTCCATCGAACTCCTCAATGACACCCAGCCTCTAAAGCAGCACCTAGTACAACTAGAGCTTGTCGACGAAAATCAACGTCAGTCGCTGCAACACAACAAGGCCCACAAGAAAAGGGTAAAAGCATCATTCGACGGCCACATCACCCCTCACTCATTTACCGAGGGAGAATTAGTCCTCCGCTATGATGTCACAAAATAGGCCTTAGGGCTAGGAAAGTTTGAAACCTTGTGGAAAGGACCCTACATCATTAAACATTGGCTCTTACAGGGGGCATACATCTTGACGGACCCAGATGGGACTTGCCTCACTAACCTCTTCAATTACCTTTACCTTAAGAAATTCTACCCATAAGGGCCTTGATGGCCCTTCCCCTAGAGTGAGAGTACACAAACACCCAACCACTCAAAATTTTTGACCCAAATACTTATTTAAAAGTGCTCAAATTGTCACCATGGATCACCAAAACGAACCCTATTTTGGATTTGCTAATGGAGCATCAAGATGGTCTCAAAATTTAGCCATTGTTTCCTGGGTCATTTACCACCCTGACCTATCACCTCGGTGTTCAAACGATGTGTGTATTGGTTCAGCAACAAAAAATCAAGCAGAATATGATGTTGTCATCGGACTTATGTGCGATGCCCTCCATCAGGGCATTCGCCATATGCATATCTACCCCGATTCCCAGTTAGTTGTCTCACAGCTAAACCAAACATTTGAGACTAGAGATACACATAAGTTTAGAAAATTTTTGCATGCCAAAAGATTAAGTAGACAATTTTACTATATCACATTTTCACATGTACCAAGGAGTCAAAACCAAACAGTTGTTCGCATAGCTAACAATATCCTAAACTGGAATTCATCTCGAATAAAACATCATCCATAAAACAAAAAATATATATATCCATCAGCATAACAAAATACATAAACCGAAACAGGTGATATATCATGTAGAGCCACAAAAAATGTCTCTCATATATATATCAAAATATGTAAATCTGAGTACAACAAAAAATAGTGTCGTTGGCCCAATAGCTCGCCCAAAGATACAAAATTCATCAAAAATAAGGAAAGCATCCTAATAATAGGTTCTTTCCCTGTGTACAAAACTACTCTAGGGGGTGCCCCCTCAAGGGAGGCACCTTGACCCACCTTTTCTCCTAGTACCACCATCGGAGCTTTTGTCGCAATTGCGATCACCACCCGACGTTGAGTGGGCCGATAATCCCTCTTGCGGGCCATCACTGTCTCTAACCAAACCTCCTCAAAGTCATCCATGAAACCTCAAGCACGCATACCCCAGGTCAAGCAGTCCACTCGACCCCAGAAGTCCTTAAGAGTAGTCACCTGAGTTGTTAGTTCTGCAATGCGCACCTCTGTCACATCAGCATGTGCTTGCTCGACTGCAACCTCTGCAGTAGCTGAGCTGCTACACTCACCTGAGGGTTTAGCACCATCTCCACCAGGTCCACCAACACCACCACCTATTCCACCTACATCACTGCCTCCCTGACCACCCCGAGGTCATCGCGGAGGATCATGACCCACCAGTCGAGGCACGAGCAACCTACCTCGCCAACATCTGCACAAGTAACCAAAATAATGTCAGTGTCACTAACAAAACACATAAGTACATACATACTCAAGCAAATGCAGGAAAAAATTTAACACATCCCTGCAGGTCCCCAAACATAACCAAAAGGGAGACCCATGTTTGGGTCATCCTGGAAGTCCATTCCCACATACGAGTATGGCAAGAAAATTTGTGGGTTGGCCTCGAACCAGGCCTCTATCATGGCATCCCAATAATGCCCCACCATGCCACCATGGCCCCGCATCATCACCAGAGCCCACCTCCTCATATGTGGCTCCCGTGGCCCCCCAATAGGCATCACCAACACCAACCTCAATAGCATCACCCTCTCGTACATGATGCTGCACAATATTCTAGCGTACGCAAATGACTTAGATCCACGTTGGACCTTATTCAGTTGTGACACCATCCCGTCAAAACAAAAGCGGGAGAAGTCGAAAAATTGTCTGGACCTCAACCAGTGCAAAACTCCAACCTGTGGGCCATACGCCCTATGCGGAGAAAACGACCCCACCATTCATACGATCAC
This sequence comes from Pinus albicaulis, assembly GCA_034641835.2. Classification (NCBI taxonomy): domain Eukaryota; kingdom Viridiplantae; phylum Streptophyta; class Pinopsida; order Pinales; family Pinaceae; genus Pinus; species Pinus albicaulis. Next base: position 1,189,756,909 of record CM076584.1, on the reverse strand, counting down.
TACTAGAGCACACCGCTCTACCACATTTGTAACTGATGCAATGCTAGTGCATCCCTCGGTAAGAGGTGCCCCCCCGCAATGATGCCTCTGGAATCTATCTAGGTTCAGTCCCCCAGAGTGGAGTGGGTACCTCAGCAGCTCACCCTAAGGTAGTAACCTGGTAACAAAGATATCTGTCTCGAGATGGATCACCAAGTTCGTCCCCCGCAACACAAACATGTTGTGCTTCCTGCGCCAGGGTTGTATAATGTAGCGCAATAATCGGTCCTGTGACCGAAGAAACTCATTTTCAGCAAAATTCAGAAGGCCCCATGCAGCCAACTGACGTCCCACCCCAGCATCAGTAGCTAGAGTGGTCTGGAAATCGAGCCAGTCCCACTCCCTCAATAATAACCTATCATCAACACAGGTACCCATCAGTATAGAGAAAAAAACCAAAATTTTTGTCACCTCAACCTTTACGCGCCTATCCCTCAGACAGGCAGGCTTAGTGCGCACCTGTATTTTTCAAAGGCATGCCTAAGGTGCGCTAAAATTTGGGAACAGAGTACCCTCGCATGCCTGTCCCTCAAAATTTCACAGAAGGAAGACGCACTTTTTCCCAGATCGCACACACAATCTAGGGAAAAAGTCACCCAAAGTCCATACAAACCCAATTTGTATGGACCCTGGCACCATCAAACTATAAAAATTAAAGTGCAAGACGTCATGGGAGTTACATCGGCATAGTATCACTAGTCCCTGGTACACGGGCTGACCGCAACAGCAAGAAAGGCTATGAAAACACCTCTGACCTCTCAAACCTCAACAAGTACAAATGATTTGAATAAGGGCCATATTCACCTATTTATCGCCCTTTTCAAAAACTTCGAAGGGCCATAATGAGAGATCAGAGGGTCCATTCTGTGAACCGTAAGTTGCACCATCATCAGTACTCCATGATGAAGGGAAGCGATGCCACACATTCTCTTTCTAGAAAAAATAAATTTTCAGCGTCGAAAAGTATGCCCTCTCTCATATTCCTTTTTAAAGCTCATGCCTTTCAATAATATTTGATGAAAAGAAGATGATTTCACTTGAGGTAGTTTTTTTGCAGGAAAAACCCGCAAACCATTCACAGCACCATCTACTGAAATTTTCAGAGTAGGTATCATTCTACCCCTAGCATGATAGAGTCCCAAGAAAATTTGCATATCCTAACATCATTTCTCCATCAGAAATAAACCATAGGTTCCTCATATCCGACCGTGTTTATCATCACCTCACCCTGCACATTATAAACATCTGCGTTGGTCGGTAGAGCCTCCCCACTATGGCATTCGTCACCCAAAGTAGACCGTATATCACAGCAACAGTGACGCCATGGCCATACCACTTCATTCTAGGAAGCACCTCGTGCCCATCCATTCATCATGCATAAGGTCAATTTTACCATGCAAATTGAAACCCCCTTCCTAGACGACCAGGTTGTACAATAAAATAAAATGTGCACCACCGCACATCGCATTTGGCCCACCATACCTCCACCATCATAATCCCATCTGGGACACTTTTTCATCTGCTTCATCAACCCCGCACATGAGACCAACCAATGGGACCCCCAGACCCTCAAAACACCTTCCTCAAAACATCAGTGAGTGAAAATTTTCATGTTTTGGGGTACCCATCTCTATGTTTTGTACAAACCAAACCCCATTATTTATATTCTTTTGGTAAGTGTACAAAGACCACAAATGGTGCACTTCACCCCTCCACCCTCATATTTCATATTTTCTCCCATGGCAGCAGTCCTTAACCTCCCTTGGTTGGAGTATCTCACCCCCACATACGCACCATCACAACATTCATAGCCGGTTTACACTCGCCCTGGAATTCATACCGACTCCTGGGATTTTCCATTTAGAAATAACTATGACTACCACCAAGCTTCTTAAGTATACTCCGACCTCAGGCCACTGAATCCCCATCATTATATTTCATTCACCTCTCACCAATATGCCTGTGTTAAACCCACCACATCCAAGTCCTCAATACCTCATATCGGCGACCCCTCGTTCAGGGTAGGCTTCCTTTTTGTCGACCTCGACACCTCTTTTCCAAAAAGGAAGGGGTACCTTGGATTACCCCTCCCCATGAAAAGGGGTATCCTTGGGTGGCACTGTGGGAGACATCATTTTCCATAGATGTCATCAATCCTCCTGGAATTCAAATACGACAAAAGCTTTCATGTTAGGATGGTATCGTACCTTACAACCATTGCACTTTGATCAGATTCGTCGAAGACTCATGCCTCCATAGGTGTCTCTGTCAACAATGCTTACACAGGAAGGTCCCAGCCAGTACCTATGCATACATTGCACAATTATATGCCATACCAAGTTTACGCATTTGGTACCACATTCTGCCTATCATCAAAGAAAAAAATGCCCTTAAGGGCGTCAGCAGTCATCGTCAACAACCGCCAACATCAATACCATAGTAGTGACAAAAACAGAACATGTATTTGTCAATTTTATTTAACTAGCCATAGCATCACGAGCATGGGACATGCCCGCCTCGTTGAAATTTTGTATATATATTGTAAATTTATTTTCTTGCAGGGATCCCTTAGATGTGGTCATTCTTGGAACCGATGCAGGGTGTTATCAACTCCAAAGCTTCACGCAAGTCTCCCTTGTAGAAATTTCCTTTTTCCCACCCTGGTTTTCAGTTTCACCTTATTTCTCCTTTTAGTTAAATGCCCTTTCCCATATCCTTACATTCAACAACAGAAAAATAATTTTTTGCTGAAAACAAAAATTCTGGAAAATTTACAGAATGCTGGAAAATGCAAAAATAAAAATCAGCAAGCTTAAAACAACCATTCAACACATTTAAACACTGATATTTTTGGTCAACATGACCCTAGAAAAACCCCCTACAACTCTTGGGGAAAACCAGTTCGAAAGCTCCTTCTTATTTCCGGAAAATTCTTTTACAGAGAGGTGAAATATACAGGAAAAATTCCAGCAAATTAATTACAGACTTATCTGGTTTTCTGTGCTTGCCTCCACCTTGGAAAACATGCCAGAAGAGCAAAATACTCAAAAATGAAATTTATTACAGCAAACTTCCTTTCTCGAAAACTGTGGTGGCTACCTCGAAAAGTGTGCCCAGCAACCTTGGAAATCGAGCCCTTTGTTGCTGTACTTTTCCTCAAAAACCATGCTGCCTTTCTCCTCGAAAAACGTGCCACAAAATAGCTGTACGAACTATTATACGGACTGCTATCTCAGTTTTCGTGATGATGTATGGCCTTGCTGCCTCGATATTCGTGCAACCTCTTACTACCTCAAAAATCGTGCCCTCCTTGCTGCTGTACGGACTTGCTGGGTTTGCCTCTCCTTCACCTTCTCAAGCTCTCTTTAGAAAAAAAGTCTCCAGCTCTCCTTCTCCTCCTCTCTCAATCTGCTCATGAAATAATGAATGATCTTTTCCTCCTTTTCCTCCTTTAAACTAACCCTAAGTGACTTTTGGGGAATCCCTAAATCCAATGGCTGAAATAGATTGAGATCTAGGGCTGAGATTAAATGCTCATTTAAATCTCACTTTCTATTTTTTTAATTCACCCCACTTTAATAAAGACCCACTTAGTTATTTATTTCCAAAGTCACTTTTCCTTTCTAATTTTACATTGACTTTATTAAAGTCACTTTAAAATTATACTTTAGTAACTTTATCACTTAAATTCACTTTCAAATTAGATTTGACTTTATAACTTTATAAAGTCACTTTAGGAGAAAAGTTAAATTCTTTTGGACACTTTTCCCTGGGCCAAAGATCAAAGCCTTAGGGAACCACCTGTCCTCCGGTAACCAAATTTCAACACTCCCTATTACCGAGGAAGGTGTTCCTCACCACCCCCATCTTGTCTCTGAAGTAGACATGCTTGCCCCATGGTAAGGATTTCGTAAGAATATCTGCAACCTGCTCATCAGTGGGAATATACTCAAGCTTCACAGCTCCTTTCTGAACATAGTCTCTGATGAAATGATATTTGATCCCGATATGCTTTGACCTGTCATGAAATATTGGATTCTCCGTGAGTTTAATGCAATTCTGATTATCACAGTAAATCACTAAAGGTCTCAACGGCTGACCAAATAATCCAAACAACATCTTGCGAAGCCATATGGCCTCACAACTAGCTAGACTGGCTGCCATATACTCTGCTTCTGCTGAACTCAATGCTACTGACTGCTGCTTCCGACTGAACCATGACACCACTACCGAACCCAACCCAAAACAACACCCTGAAGTGCTCTTCCTATCAGAAGCACAACCTGCCCAATAAGAATCAGTGTAACCTTCCAATCTCACTCCATCCCCCTGCCTGTAGTCCAAACCATAATCCACTGTCCCCTGCAAGTACTGCAAAATGTGTTTTTCAGCCACCCAGTGAACCTTCCTAGGCTCACACATAAACTAAATCATCGTGTTGACTGCAAAACAAATATCTGGTCTAGTGTTGACCAAATACATCAAGGAACCAATTAGCTGTCTGTACAATGTGGGATCCACCAACTCGGAATCCGAAGCATGAAGCTTCTTCTAGTTGGTGATCATCGGTGTCGACATGGGTCTACAATCCTCCATGTGGAATCTGCCAAGGATGTCCACAATATACTTCCCCTGCCCCAGGAAGAAATGCCCCTCCTCCTGCCACACCTCTAAACCCAAAAAGTAATGCATCAAGTCGATGTCCTTCATCTCAAACTCCGCCGCAAGATCTCTCTTGCAGTGCTCTATGAGTCTCTCTGCACCTGTAATGACTAAGTCATCCACATACAGCACTAGAATGAGAGGCTCCTCACCTATCACAATATATTTAAGGTTCAGATCTGCCTCACTCTTTGTGAAACCCATCCCCTGCAAGTATGTATCTATCCTGGAGTACCAAGCTCTAGGAGCTTGCTTCAGGCCATAAAGGGCCTTCTTCGGTCTGCACACATGGGACTCCTTCCCATGCACCTCAAAGCCCTGTGGCTGCTCAATGTACACCTCCTTCTGTATGAAGCCATTAAGAAATGTGGTCTTCACATCCATCTGGTGGATCTTCCAACCCATCTCTGCTGCTATCGATATAATGGAGTGGATCGAAGTATATCGAGCCACGGGAGCGAAGGTCTCCTCATAATCAACTCCCTCTACTTGGGAGAACCCTCTAGCCACAAACCTCGCTTTGAATTTCTCAATGCTTCCATCTGCAGCATGCTTTACCTTGTAAAGCCATCTGGAAGTAACCACGGATTTGACCTCAGGCTTCGGCACCACCTCCCAAACATCATTCTTCATGATAGAAGAATACTCCTCCTGCATGGCCTCTCTCCAGACCTGTTGGCTAGCTACCTCCTCATAGCTAGAAGGCTCAGAGTCAAGGATGCTCGTAGCCATTTCCATATAGCTACAAAACCTCTCAGGTGGTCTACTCTCTCCGACCGGCCTCTTAGGCCCAGCAACAGATGTGGCCTCTCTCAAGGTGTCCTGAAGCCACTTGGGCTTCCTCTTCCCTGAGCATACTTCTCCCATTGGAGAATGAAACTCCTCCTCATCATCATCATCAGGAGCCTAAACTCTTGACTGTCTGTCTACTATCCTCCTACCTACACCTGAACCTGTAGAAGCTGAGGTACCGTGTGAACTTTCCATCAGTGGACTCCCTAGTGAACTGCTCTGTGGACTGCTCTGCATGCTGCCCGAAGCACCACCCCTCTGACTATGTGAGCCACTGCTCACTGACGGACCTGACATCGTCATAGATGTGCCTCTGGATCCTCCTGATCCCTGCCCACTGGATCCCTGTGACTGACTCAGTTGCTGCTGAGGGTCTGGCTGATCCAGATAATCTAACTCCCATGACCTCCTAAAGGCCCTATCCTCCTTGAACTTCACATCCTGCCTGACAACAACTTTCCTCTGTGCAGGAATGTAAATCCGAAAGGCCTTTGAGGTCTCACTGTAGCCCACAAAAATACCCTTCTCTGTGGTGGGCTCTAGTTTGGTCCTCTTCTCCTTAGGTATCTAGGAGTATGTGATACACCCAAAGATACGAAGATGACCAATATCAGGCTTCTTCCCAGAAAAAGCCTCCTCCGGAGTCATATGCCCCAAGGCACGATGTGGACTCCTGTTCTGAAAATAAATAGCAGTGTTGTAGGCCTCTGGCCATAAAAACAATGGCAACCCCTGATCATGTAACATGGCTTTGGCAGCCCCTCCGATGGATCTGTTCTTCCTCTCCGCAACCCAGTTCTGTTGGGGGTTGTAAGTGTTATCACTCAGGTTTTCCTTGAAGTTGTGGAAAAGGAAAGTATACCCGAGGTAACCACAAACCAACCTTCAGATGCAGAATCTAGCCAATCTGCATCCAGAGAGGGCTCTCTCTTTATAATTTATCTTTGTTCTTAGAAATTTTTAGGCTAGTTATAAGTCCAAGAGTTTTGATTTGAAAATGGTGGAATCCACAAATTAGGGGCAAGGTTGAAGGTTTTCAGTCCATTAGGCTATGGAGTCAAAGGATGGCTTTACTGGATTTCTATTCTACACACAAGATGGCTTTGCAGGGCAAGATAGCCAAACAGAAAACAATCCTTAAAATTTAAAGTGGATGGAATGGGTTTGAAGGGATGAAAGGCTCTTAAGAATCTTTCACCATGTTCAAAAGAAAGAAATGAAATGATTACAAATAAAGAGCAGTGAAGAATCCTTTACTATAGTAATCAAATTGTTTAAATTAGTGAAGCAAGAGAAATTAAGAATCCGTTTCTTATAACTAATTTAGAGGAAAACATTTAGAATAATCACAACTGAAATCAGAGTACAATTAAGTAAATTTTGATTTATTCTTTTATGTCAATTATTCAGAAATGGACACAATGATATTATAAACAGATATAGAACTTAAGACATAGGATAGAAAGACTTATTGAACTGCAATCCGACACATGAATCCTGCAAAAAGTCATGAGCTTCAAATTGTCATCCAGCAAGCCACAAATAAATTTCTCCAAAACGCTTTTATTCCAAAAACATCAATGTCACAGCGAAGTAGTAGAATCCACCCTCAATACTCTCTTTGAGAGTTTATTTATACAAAAAATAATTGAAAATATCTCACACTAACCTAGCCAATAATCTAGGGTGACTAAGGAGTAATTTACAAATAAAAAGGAGACAAATGGTCTCGTAGACAGAATAACAAGTAACTGCTGATGTGCTGTTTCCTTCCTTTGTGGATGTGCTGGAGGCAGGTGCTATAATAGGGCTTGATGCTGTCCCTTTGAGTAATTCCTTTGCTTGTCTGATACTCTTTGTTTCTACGGATACTCTTTAACCTGTTCAACTGATACTCTTTAACCTGTGCTCCTTATTTATTTTTTTACATGATGGTAAAAAAATCAAATTCTCTGTCTGAAGATAAATTTTACAAAATTTCCAATAAGTCGTCCCACCATTGATCTTCTGCTATTACGGTTCTTTTGAGTTTTCTCAATGTCTCATCGGCCTCTGTGTACCTGTAAAAAGTGGGCTGACTAGGGAACAAATACTTTATTTCATGCTCCAGATGAAGCAAATTCTTCAATCTATCATAGAGATTTCTCCCTGTTGGCAATGTTGCTTGTGATGCATTGATAGAAATAACAGTTGTGTTATGAGCATGTATGTCTATTTTAGTAACATAGGTTTCCAGGTCCATTACCTTGTCATCTGCTAGCATAGGACTGGGTAACCCATTGTCTAATAAAACCTGAAATTTCCCTTTAAAAGCATTGATTTCTTCTTGCATGTCTGAGCACTTCCTTTCCAAATTCTGCATAAGAGTTCTTTTGGTAAAAACTATTTTTATTTCTAAGATAGTGCCTGTCCTATCATCAATTCCTAACTTTGAAAGCTGTTGCTTAGTCCGTGTGTTCAGAAACTATATAAGTTGACTGGCTTGCTCAGGTCTGTTCTTTAATTCATCTCTTGTTTTGGCTATTTCTTCCTGAGCTACTTTGATCAAGTCATTTTGTTCAAAGATTGTTTGAACAAAAGTCCAAATGCTTTTTATTGAATCAATTATATTAGTCCAAAGAATTTCATTTATTTCTCTCAAAGGCTTTTCTAATGAAAGATCTTTTTCTAAAGACTTAACCAATTTTTCCAATCTAATAATTTCCCTGGTATTATCTGCAACAGTTCTTTTGGACATATCATATTTTTGCTCCAAGTTTTCTAACTGCAATTTTGTGGTTTTAAGTTCTGTGACCCTGAGTTTTAAACTTTCCATTTTTTTTACCAATTCATCAGAACTTAAACCAGAAGTGTCTACCTGTGCTGATTATGTTTGTTGATCTATTGTTGTAGTACCTGTAGTTGTAGTAGCTTCTGTGATTGATGCTTGCATGATAGCTTCCTTCTCTTGTAAATCTTGTTCCAATTCTTTCTCTGTTTCACTCAGTTGCTCAGTCATTTTTAAGAGCAACTTCATTATCTCTTCCTGTGAATTCTCCTTCAAAACTTCTTGGGTCTGGGGATGTCTTGAGGCTGGTAATTTCAGCTGCTTTCTTAGTGCAGCAATATCATCATCTTTCTTTTTTATTAGTGCCTCAATGCTTTTGATATCTTTGGGGTTGTGACCCAAACTAATAATTATGTCTTCCAGAGACTTTATTCTATTATCTTTGGCCTGAGAAGACGCCTTTTCAATTTGCAATTGGGTGCTTGTGTTATTTAAAGAATCTTGCAGCCTTAGGGCTGCCATGGCCTTATCAGTAAGAGTGGAATATACCATCTCCCCAGTTTGTTTATGCAGCTCTATCTGGTCCAAGGGATGAATGTATTTTGCCAGGACCTCAAAATTGGTCCTAATATAATCAGCTGTTGTCATGGGTTTTGGCACCTTGGACTTGAAGTGGCTCATCATCATTTTGACTTGTGAAATGTTAAATGCTGACATTAACCTTTCCTGATTATGTGGAGCCATTTTCAGATATTGATCATAAACCTTCATTCTCAATGGATCATTCTTTGCCTTTATATTAATGAAAGTCCTTTTTATATCACCTGTATCTGTTTTTGGTGGTTTAAAAGAAGATACTTCAATACTTAACTATTTTTTCAATTCTTTTCCTTTATGGCCTGTATGTGTTTCACTTGCTGTGCCAGTCAGTTGACTATCTTCTCTTCCATCATCAAACACTTGATCAATGATTTCCACATCTGGAAGTGGATCTGGTTTCTGTTTTTTGGCTTGATGTAGCTCTGAGGTTTTTTTTGGAGGAGTAGTATCTAGAACCTGCCTTTTCTTTCTTATTTCCATATTGGATGGAGTTTGTAATTCTGAAACTTCAGGATGATTTACCTGAGTGGGAGAAAATTGTGATTGATCAGGTGCTCTAGAGGTTTGAGGTTTCTCTGCCATGATAAAAGTTTCAATGACCTGTATTTCAGGTTCCTTTCCTTTGCCTTTTGACTCTACTGCAATAGATGGACTGCTTTCTTGTAATCCCTGTTGTAGATTTCCTGCTGAAGAAGTGCCAATGTGAGGTACCTGCACTTGTGAAAAAGATTCTAAGTCAAAGTTTTTCTCAAGGTCTTTCATAATTTTGTTCATTTTGTCTTCTTGACTTTCTTCCTCAACTAATGTTTCTTCCACCCATTCATCTTGGTTAGCATATTGTTCTATATCAAGAATCCTGTGGTGAATATATGGGGAAGATTTGTTCTTCATTCTTTTATCACAGATGAAACCAAATGGATCATAAGGAATCCAACGGAAACTCCTTTGGAACTTGCAATGGTTTTGTAGTATATCTTTTGCTTCTCGCTCAGCCTCCCTAGAGTTGCAGATGAAAGGACCTAATTGACTTTTAATCCTGAGTTGGGCTTTCTTTTTCACACTACAAAAATGAATCATATCAGAATTATTCATTTGCCTGAAATATTCCAAGGAAAAAAGTCTCATGGGCACATATTTTGGCAACTTGAATGGATGCAATTCACATCCATAGATTCTGATGACTGAATGGTTTTGATATAAATACCAGTCTCCAACTTTATATGTCCTTGAAAGCTGCAAAGTCTTCTTGATTTCATTACTGAGCCTTGGAGGAGGAATTCCTGTCAACAAGGTAGTTGCAGGATATACAGAAAGATCGATGAACTCAGCATGGGAATAGGGAGACTCATAGGAAGAGTGAGTTATGGCGGACCAAAATATAACTGATCTAGGTTTTCCCTTGGCATCAAGCTTTTTAACAGGGAAGGGGAACTTCTCAGATTGATAATAGATGAGGAGATGATAAATAACTAAGGAATATTTGAACACTTTCTCATTATCTAGCCTCATGAACTGGTCATGGATTTTATTGGAAATGAAGGATGCAAAATCATATTTTACTGCAGGAGGTTGCCCAGGAGTAAAGATAGACAACAATACCAAGGTTATTTCATCAACATATTCACTTGTATTGAAACCCATAACAAAGGATATCATATTGAGGATAAGTCTGCCCAACTTGTTAAAGTAAGCAAAACCATATGGAGGTGGCCTCTTAGGTTGATGTTCAAGCAACATAAAAGTCTGGCAAATGCATTTCAATTTTTCTGGAGACAGTTGATTAGACTTTTCAATCAGTTCTTCCATAGACAAGGGAGTTAGCTCTTGATCAGGTTCAAAATGTAGCATTGTATTGATAGCCTGAGGAGTGATAGGGAAAAGAACACTCTGATCAGGGGACATCACTGCTCTTTGAGTTGGATCATAGTTAGAATGGCAGTAGTGGATAATTTCTGGGAAAATGAGGACTGAGGGGATGAGATATCTCGGGAAATTGGATTCCCACAATCCAATGACATCCAATCCCTTCGAATAATCGTCTCTGTAGCGACAATAGCTTCGAAGAGGACTTTCATCGAAAACCAAATCTTTAATTTGAAAGTATTTATCCACTAAGGGCAGATATTCTAACTCTCTGTGAGGGGCATTCAATGGGATTACGTTCAGGGCTATCGGGGCTTCCATTTTGGTTCTTGCGTGTTCAAAATGGCAGTTTCTGGATTTTCTTCACGGACTGGGCGGGATTTCAGTTTTAATGAGGGAAATTGGCACAGTTGCAGGTTTGAGGGAACAATTTACAGTTTCACAGCTCAGGGAATGATCTTAGTGATAATATTTTAACACTAATCCAGTGAAAAAACATGGAACACAGAGTTTCTTTTGAAGTTCGGAGCGCAATAGAATAAATACCTATTTTCGGAGGCAAACTGGGATTTAACAGGTATCAAGTGGTGGCAAGGAGATGCTCGAACACTGGTCCAGCGGAATTCTCGAACGAAATTGGATAGAACAGTAATTTTCAATGAAATTTTGAATTTGGCAGTGGGAGGCGTAGTCGCTTTCAGCAATGAAAATGACTGAAAAAACACGAATTTTGTTTTATTTCCAAAGTCAAAAGGGGATTTTTATTTTATCGAGGAATGACATCATTATGGTATGGGATGACATGTGGCAGGGGTCGGGCGGTAAGCGGTAATTTCCGCATCGCTTATGGGCAATGGCGGTTTTAAACGCGAGGGCAGCGATTCCACTGGGCAATGGACACGTGGTCGGAGGACGGTTTCAAAACCACCACGCCCCCATGCGTTAAATATCGGACGTTGGAAGGCTAGCGGAATCGCTGTGGAGCGTTGATCTGTAGGCGGATGATCCGACGATTAACAAGACAGGGATATGGTGGGAAGTAAAAGGGCATGGGCCCGACATATTTATCGTTAATTAATCACTCCGAGCGGGATTTGATTGGTTGGGAGTTTGGTTATTAATTAACCTGAAGGGTTAATTAACTCTTTGGTATAGTGAATGGTCGGGGTAAGAAATTTTGCGCGTGAGATCTCCAAAGTTTAGTTTTAATTAAACTTTGGTTTATTTTTGTTTTTAAACATACGAATTATATGTTTAATGTTTTTTTTTTCATATTTTTATTATATGATAATGAAATTAGATCAATTCAATTACCATAAGGGGCGGGACTATTATATAATGATATATTTAACCAAAGGGCACATAATGTGGTTTTTTATTTATGCATGGGAAAATAAATACTTTGGTTAAAATCTTAATAGATGGGTTTTTGGGATATTAGATAAAAGGAGTTAAGTACTATAAGATAAGGACTTTTTACTAGGGATTTAGTAAATAAATCAGAAGTCAATATGACAAAGGGACATGGTAAACTCAAAACACTTAACTATAACTAAGAAAGTGAAGATTTCTGAAGTAAATGATATCATCTTAATTTCAACACTTAAACATAGCATAACAAGTAATTTTGAGGGTATTTTATGAAATATGGCATGATTTTCCTAAGTAGAATTGGATTTTACTTAGGAAAAAGTTAAAAGTGAATGATTATAATGGAAAATAATCTTAAGTACTTAGGTCTTTTTGATCCTTAGGCCGAGGGTCCGGTCCCTCCAAAAGTCAAGGAAATGCCTTGAGCCCCTTTGATCTCCAAATACCCTAGCACTTTGGGGGAAATTAGTAAAAACTTAAGGGGAAAGTGATGTGGTAAGTTAATGATTTTGACTTTGCTTGCTGTGATTTTCCAGTGTATTTCCTGCTTCAGTACTTGTGATAAAAGTAAAGGATTAAACACATTTAGCAGCATCATTCATCACATGAAACTTTGCAACACCATCTACCTACCCTATCTACTTTACACTACTATTTTCTTTTCTTTATTAGGGTGCACTTAGACTGGCAAACCCTCATCAATTTCTTTTCTTTTACAAGGCAAATCTATCTAATTCTACCCTTATTACATCCAAGGGCTCAGATTAAACTGTTGAGCACCTTTTATTAACTCTACCTATCTACTTATCTGCCAAGATTAAACTGTTTGGTCAGATATTTATTCTCTATTCTATAACATGAAATTGAAATATGAGTAAGCCAAGTTTAAACAGTTTGACTTATTCATGAATTGTGGAAAAAGTTTTACAAGCTGCACACAATTGCTTTATTACCAAAATGAAATAGTAGTGGCATTTGGATTTGCACACTTTCCTTGGTCTATTTTTTGCTTGGGGTTCATTTCTTTCACTTTTTTGACCAATTTATTTTTCTTACCCTTTGATCTTTCTTTTAGGGTATACCCTCTTTACATTTTTTAAATTTTTTGATTTTTTGGTTTTTCAAGAATATGGAACACCTTTGCTCAAGAAAAAGGTTTGAACATATTCCATAGTTCAATCAAGACAATCATGAAAAATGACACCTATTGGTATAGGAGTCTAACACTGGCTCCACTTGGGGATGGATTTTCCTTGTGAAAAGTCAAGAACAGCAGGTCAGATGCCTCAAAAATGTCTTCAGTCTGAACATGTAATCTCCTTCTTCTGGTAGCTTTATTATACATATGACAGTGGAACTTTTGAAGCTTAGGGCCTTCACTTCGGGCTTCAACTCCAAGAAGTCACCATCCAATCAAAACTGCATTAGAAAAGGATATATTATGTACAATTTAGAAAAATCGAAACATCCTAGTAAATAGGATCAAAATAGTGCTTCGGCATTCGACCATTGACTGGTCCCTCCTCAGCTTCTAAATTGTCCAAATTCTTCAAAAAGTATGTGTTGTTTCCCTGCAAGGCATGAATGATATAAGGCCCTTTCCATAAGAAATAAAATTTCCCATGTTTCCCTTTCTCTTCCCTTCTGGAGTCGCATCTTAGGACTTTGTCTCCCAGTTGAAAATATTCTGCTTTAGTTCTTCTATCAAACATTTTCTTTAACTTTTCCTGCAAGACTTGAGATCGTTGATATACTTCTTCTCTGGTTTGTTGCAAGTGAATTGTTTGGTTAATTCTCCTTTGAATATCATTTGGTTCCACTTGAGCCTCCTGAAGTAACTTCATAACAGGAATTCCTAAAGATGATGGGAATCTTTCTTCAATGCCATAAACTAATTCATATGGACTAGTTCCAATTGATTTCTTAGTTGTAATTCTGTCTGCCCACAATGCATTAGTAAGTTTCTTATGCCAGTTCTTTTTATTTTCTTCCAATAATTTTTTGATGATATTAATAAGGCTTTTATTGGAAGATTCTGCTAGTCCATTACCTTGAGGGTAATAAGTTGTTGAATGGCCTAAAGTAATATGATATTTATTGCAGAAATTAATCATTTTCTTTGACTTATATGCAGCAGCATTATCTGTTATAATCTTCTCTGGACAGCCAAATCTTGAAAGTATATTGGTTTCTAAAAACCCTATAATTACAGAATCATTGGTCTGTCTAAATGGGATAGCTTCAATCCATTTAGTGAAGTAGTCTGTGGCAGTAAGAATCCATCTGTGTTGCCCTGAAGAAGGGGGATGGATTTCTCCAATAAAATCTAACCCCCATTGTTGAAAAGGTCTTTCTGTGGAAATTGGTTTTAATGGCAAAGGTAACAACTTTCTTTTACCCTCAAATATCTGACATTTATGACAAGATGTTACAAATTTCTTAACATCAGAAAATAAGGTTGGCCAATAAAACCCAGCCCTTAAGATTTTGTCTGCAGTTGATTTCCAGTAGAGATGTCCACCACAATCCCCTGCATGAAATTCATTAAGAACTTTATCAGCTTCATCTTTTAATAGAAAATTCAATAAGATTCCTTCATGATTTTTCCAAAATAAAGTGCCATCTAAAATACAATATTTCAAAGATGTCATTTTCAAAAATCTTCGTTTCGTTCTGGACAACCCTGGAGGAGCTTGCAGGTTTAATAAAACATGAATAATATCAGTGTACCAGAGTGAATCTAAGAATGTTTGACTGATCTGTGGAGTCACCATCTCCTATTCTTTATCCAGTTCGTTAATTTCTAAGGCTTGGCAATTAGTTTCAGTCATTAGTTGAGCTAAACCTTGACCTTTTATGAGTTTTGTTGGTTTAATTTCAATATCATATTCTAATATGGTAGCTATCCACTTACCTCGTTTGCCTTCAATACCATCTTGAGTCAAGATGTCTTTAACTACAGCATTAGGCACATAAGCTATCACATGAGAATATAATATATAAACTCTGAAATCTTTAATTGCTTTTACCAGTGCAAAAGCCTGTTTCTCCATAATATTGTATTTCAAAGATGCATCTCTAAGTGCTTTACTAAAAAATGCTATTGGTTTTTCACACCCTTGATCATCTTTTTGAAGTAAAACAGCTGCAACTGTATGTTCAGAAGCAAATGAAAAAATAATGAAATCTCTGTCAAATTTGGGACTGGTAAGAACTAGTGTTCTTGTTAAAGCCATTTTGATTTCTTCGAATGATTGCTTGGCTTATACAGTCCAGTCAATGCTTGAATCTTTCCTCAACATGTTAGTAAGAAACCTAAGTAATTCAGCTAAACTAGAAATAAATCTTCTCAAGAAATTAATCTTTCCTATGAATGCTTGCAATTCTTTTATGTTTCTGGGATGAGGTATCTGCAAAATTGCTTGTATTCTTTCAGGGTCAATTCGAATGCCATCTTTAGAAATAATGTGACCTAGGAGCTTTCCTTCTTCCAAACCAAACAATGACTTTTTAGGATTTAAAGAAATGCCATATTTTCTGCACTTTATAAACACTTGCCTTAGATGATCTAAATGTTGCTGATCTGTTTTGGAAAAGACCGTTAAATCATCTAGATAAATTACCAGAAAATCATGTATTTCTTTAGCAAAAGAAATATCCATTGCTCTCTGAAAAGTAGCTCCTGCATTCTTGAGTCCAAATGACATCTTGACATATTTAAAAGTACCCCATGGTGTTGTAAATGCTATTTTATCTTGATCATCAGGATGAACTAGAATCTGGTTATACCCTGAAAATCCATCCAGTAGAGATATCCTAGAAGATCCCACTACCCTCTGTAGAATATGATCCATTTTAGGCAAAGGATAGTTATCTTTTAAAGAAACTTTATTCAAATTTCTCAAATCGACACACAATCTAATTTCTCCAATCTTCTTCCTTGTTGGTACTAGATTCGAAACCCATTCAGAAAACCTGATAGGAGCTATAATCCCTGCTTCAAACATCCTTTTAATTTATTTTTCAATTGAAGGTA
Source organism: Pinus albicaulis (assembly GCA_034641835.2). Taxonomy (NCBI): domain Eukaryota; kingdom Viridiplantae; phylum Streptophyta; class Pinopsida; order Pinales; family Pinaceae; genus Pinus; species Pinus albicaulis. The sequence goes on along the minus strand of CM076584.1, from coordinate 1,189,740,779 downwards.
GTAAAACAGGATTGATCCTTCTAAGTTTTTGTTTAAAAGGTTTTTGATCTGGTTTCAAAGGTATAGTGTGTTGAATTATGGATGTATCATATGCTTTAAGATCTTCATAACTCCAGGCAAAAACGTCCTGGAATTCCTTTAAGAGTTCAACATATTTAACCTTTTGATCTTCTGGTAGAGATTTGGATAATTTAACCATTTTAGGATCTTCTGGAGTCCCTAAATTGCATTCTTCAATATCAGCCTTGACAGGCTCCATTTTGGGTCTAAATGGAATATCATTTGAGTCGAAAAGATCCTCCAAAGGATTTAATCCCTTAGGTAAATGATTATCTTTCAGATTAATTATTTATGTCTCATCTTCTATGATCTCATCAGATTCTATGTTTTTCAAATCCTGTATGTCTTTTTCTGTGAATGTGGTTGGGTGCAGCATATGAATTGCATTCTCTCTTGAAATATCTATTTTTTGTTCTTTTTCTTGATCAGATTTACTAATTGTTGTGTCCTCATCTATATTACAGTTAGAAAACTCATTTTGAAGTGTCAAAAAACTATTGATTTGATTATTATTTACAAATACTTGCCAATTCAAAATATTGTCCGGTATAGCAGGCCTATGTCTAATCTCAGCTGAAAACTGATGATTAGGATCAAAAGGTAATTTACATGTACTAGCGAACATTGCGAGACTGTGAGCATGCAAATTTTGTTTCCTGGGAATCTTGGCAAGTTGAGCTTGAAGAAAGGTGTTGAGAATTTCCACTACTGTTTCTCTGTATTGTTTCAATCTCATGTCTTTTGTTGAACATTCTCCTTTAATTTGTTGAATAATTAGCTCGGAATCTCCTATGATCGATACCCTAATAGCTCCTAACTTCTTGACATGTTTAAGCCCTAATAAAAGAGCTTCGTACTCTGCCATGTTGTTAGTGCATTTGAAATTCAACCTATAAGCATGACCTTCAGCATGATTATTTTCAACATTATGTAACCAAACCCCAGCTCCTGCTCCTAATTTGTTCATTGAGCCATCAAATTCTAAATGCCACATAATTTCATGTTCATAATCTTCATCAATTGTTTTAAAATGTTTCTTGATAGGAGCTAGTTGTTTAGTTTTTTCTGATATTTCTTGATCATCTGGTGTTTCCTTGTTTTCATAAATATCTTCAATCTTAACAGTAGTTTTGTTTATAGTGTTGTTTGTAGTTTCCAATTCTGGAGCTTCTATTTCAGTAGGAAGATCCAATTCAGCATTGTATAAAATAAAAGAGTCCATATCAGAATGTATAGAATAGACAGGGAAGTTTTTAGGCTTCTCATGGCTACTGAATAAATATTTCATCAATGTCTCTCTGTAAAGTCTTTTAGGCTGACCAAAAACTGAAATAGTGGCATATGACATGTCCAGTTGAATAGATCCTCCAAGTTTAGCACCCCAGGATCTAGACAACAACATACCATATTTAGGAGGGATATCAGCCACTACTATATCCATCAAAACAGACTTAGCAGGATATTTCACCAACGTAGCACACAAATCTTTAATCAAACCTAGACATTTTACCTGACTAGAATAAAAAGAAAACAAATCTTTATATGGTCTGTTAATATCTAAATTTAATCTTTCCATCAGAGCTTTAGGCATCAAATTGTGGGATGCTCCAGAATCCAACATAGCATTGTGGAGTATCTTGTCATGAACGTTCATGCTTACATAAAATGGAGGAGTCCCTCCACTTTCTGGTTTGCCATTTACCTCGGGGCCAAAAAGGAGTTTGGGTTGATCATCAAGTATGTTTACTGAATCATCCATTCTAGTAATGTTAATGTTTAGGGATTTGCTGATTTGACTTCTATAGACATCATGTTTAGCCAATTCTGATAAAGGAACATCTATCTTTAGTTTTCCTATTTCAGCCTCTAGATTGAAAGGTTTTTCTGTTTGAGTTTTTGTGTTTTGCACAGTTGGGTTTTCTCTATTTTTTGGGTCTTCAACGTTTTTCTCTTTTTCGTGAGTGAAATTTTGATTTGAAGGTGTTTCTGAACTAACTTCTATTGTTTCTTCTACATTTCCTACAGGAGGAAAAGTATTAGATTGTTGTTTATTGTTTGGTTGGTTGTCAGACACATCTTCAATTATTAGATTTGAAGGGTTAGGAGTTGTCCTAGACAGAATTTGTACAGGGGGAATGTTTTGTACAGGAGGGATGTTAACTTTACCTTTGACATTTTGTTTTGCAGTTTTCTATTTGCTATTCTCTGGCACATCAATCCGTCTGCTTCTCAAATTGTACTGTTTATGAACCTCATAAATTGTTGTGTCATAGCCTTCCTTAAAATCAAAAGTTTCACCTGAATGATTTTGGAATGTTTCAAGGATGTGATTCTCTTGATCATCCTGGGATAGGAAAACTTCTGGTTCATTTTTGTCTTCAGTTACATTGTTTATTTCCACATCCTCTGTAGGTTCTTCAGAAGTTGATCCTTCAACAAAATTTTCTTGGAAAGGTGGCCTGATGTTTTGGTCAGGGACATTCTTTCCAATATTTTGGTTCTGATTTCTTCTAAAGTTTGGGTTTCTCACAATATTATCACCAGTAGATTTTATTTCGATTGTTTCCACTCTGTCTCCTAATCTTTCCATACCTTTAATGATTGCATCCAGCTTCTTTTCAAAAGCTGAAGGTTCTTCATTCAGAGGCATTCTTCTTTCTGCCCTAGCTCTGGCTCGTTTTTCTATCAGATTTGCTTCTACACTCACCACTATGCTTTGCATTTCCTCTAGGGTTTGGGGAGCTCTTTCCCTGAGTGAATAAGCTATGTCAGAGTCAAAACCATCTGGAAATTTAACCAATACAGAGTCAGGTGGGGGTCTGAGGTTCTGGGGAACAACGTTATACGCTTCATTGAATCTTATTATGTAATCCTGCACTGTTTCATTAGGTATTCTCCTTAATTTTTCAAATTTTGATAAGATATGAAGAGGGTCTTTCTTCTTCTCCCATATATTCAAAAATGCCCTATACAAAGCTGGTAAATTAGCAATACTGTTTGGAGCAAGGGCCCTAAACCATGTCCTAACTTCCCCAGTAAGACTCTGAACAAAAATTTTCATTCGGACATCATCAGTGTCAATTTCATAGAACTCAAAGTAATCAGTCATCCTTTTGGTATGTTGCTGAGATGTATAAGTACCTAATCCATCAAAAGGTGTGATATTACTCTGATAATCTTGAGGCAAGGCAACAGGGTTGTTAGGCAACCTTAAAGGGGCATATCTATTGGCCATTGGAAGGTGTAATGGAACGACAGGTGAGGGTGGACTAGGTGGAGGAGAAGGAGGGGTGACTGGTATTTGAAGAGCTTGAGAAAAAGTAACTGAACTTGGGGAAGCTTCAGTAATTACAGAGATGTTTGAACTTTCTTCAAAGGTTTGTTCAGATTGAATGGAGTCTAGTAACTGTCTGTCAAGGTGATATGAAACAAATTTGAATTGCAAATCTTCAAAAAACAATGGATCTGGAACTAATCTGGATAATTCAGTTTCAGAAAAATTTACAAATAAGGATGTTTCAAATCGTTCATCAAAAGGAATTTCGTCAAAATATATTATCTTAACAGGGCAGGACTGTGATCTAGAAAGAGGTCTGGAACTACTAGAACTCTCTTGACTTCCTCTTTCAAAACTTTCTTGACTTCCTTGTCTTCTAAGAATTCTAGGAATTAGATTTGTATTTTCAAATATTGGTGGTGGATTAGGGTCAGGATTTGACCTAGTATGACGAATCCTTTCTGAAGCCAGTTTTCCTAGACTAAGTGTTTTGGATTTTTGGGTTTAATTGAAAAATAAATACAACTTCTATAAATACTTCAAGAAATAATGATTTTTGATTAAAATTTTCTCAAAGATTTATTGAACTAGAGAGTCTAATTAAACATTTTGAAACTAAGGTTCAGTATATAAGCTAAATCAGAGATAGACTGAAGCAGCATTTATTTACTATGCAGTTGCAGAGCAAAAGCATTTCAAAGGCTACCTGGCTGATCTTCAGACTCTGTCTATAGCTTATCAAAAAAACAATAGTAACAATAAAAATGATTTCGATCCCCAGTATCGTCGCCACTATGTTATCACTCAGGTTTTCCTTGAAGTTGTGGAAAAGGAAAGTATACCCGAGGTAACCACAAACCAACCTTCAGATGCAGAATCTAGCCAATCTGCATCCAGAGAGGGCTCTCTCTTTATAATTTATCTTTGTTCTTAGAAAGTTTTAGGCTAGTTATAGATCCAAGAGTTTGTTTAAAAATGGTGGAATTCGCCAACTAAGGGCAAGGTTGAATATTTTCAGTCCATTGGGCTATGGAGTCAAAGGATGGCTTTACTGGATTTCTATTCTACACACAAGATTGCTTTGCAGGGCAACATAGCCAAACAGAGAAAAATCCTTAAAATTTAAAGTGGATGGAATGGGTTTGAAGGGATGAAAGGCTCTTAAGAATCTTTCACCATGTTCAAAAGAAAGAAATGAAATGATTACAAATAAAGAGCAGTGAAGAATCCTTTACTATAGTAATCAAATTGTTTAAATTAGCGAAGCAAGAGCAATTAAGAATTCGTTGCTTATAACTAATTTAGAGGAAAACATTTAGAATAATCACAACTGAAATCAAAGTACAATTAAGTAAATTCTGATTTATTATTCTATGTCAATTATTCAGAAATGGACACAATGATATTATAAACAGATATAGAACTTAAGACATAGGATATAAAGACTTATTGAACTGCAATCTGACACATGAATCCTGCAAAAAGTCCTAAGCTTCAAATTGTCATCCAGCAAGCCACAAATAAATTTCTCCAAAACGTTTTTATTCCAAAAACATCAATGTCACAGCGAAGTAGTAGAATCCACCCTTAATACTCTCTTTGAGGGTTTATTTATACAAAAAATAATTGAAAATATCTCACACTAACCTAGCCAATAATCTAGGGTGACTAAGGAGTAATTTACAAATAAAAAGGAGACAAATGGTCTCATAGACAGAATAACAAGTAACTGCTGATGTGTTGTTTCCTCATTTTGTGGATGTGCTGGAGGCAGGTGCTATAATAGGGCTCGATGCTGTCCCTTTGAGTAATTCCTTTGCTTGTCTGATACTCTTTGTTTCTAAGGATACTCTTTAACCTGTTCAACTGATACTCTTTAATTTGTGCTCATCATTTATCCTTTACATAATGGTAAAAGACAAATTTTCTGTCTGGAGATAACTTTTACAAAATTTCCAATAAGTCTTCCCACCATTGATCTTCTGCTATTACGGTTATTTTAAGTTTTCTCAATGTCTCATCGGCCTCTGTGTATCTGTAAAAAGTGGGCTGACTAGGGAACAAATACTTTATTTCATGCTCCAGATGAAACAAATTCTTCAATCTATCATAAAGATTCCTCCCTATTGGCAATGTTGCTTGTGATGCATTGATAGAAATAACAGTTGTGTTATGAGCATGTATGTCTATTTTAGTAACATAGGTTTCTAGGTCCATTATCTTGTCACCTGCTAGCATAGGACTAGGTAACCCATTGTCTAATAAAACCTGAAATTTCCCTTTAAAAGCATTGATTTCTTCTTGCATGTCTGAGCACTTCCTTTCCAAATTCTGCATAAGAGTTCTTTTGGTAAAAACTCTTTTTATTTCTAAGATAGTGCCTATCCTGTCATCAATTCCTAACTTTGAAAGCCATTGCTTAGTCCATGTGTTCAGAAACTGTATAAGTTGACTGCCTTGTTCAGGTCTACTCTTTAATTCATCTCTTGTTTTGGCTATTTCTTCCTGAGCTACTTTGATCAAGTCATTTTTTTCAAAGATTGTTTGAACAAAAGTCCAAATACTTTTTATTGAGTCAATTATATTATTCCAAAGAATTTCGTTTATTTCTCTCAAAGGCTTTTCTAATGAAATATCTTTTTCTAAAGCCTTAATCAATTTTTCCAATCTTTTAATTTCCCTGGTATTATCTGCAACAGTTCTTTTGGACATATCATATTTATGCTCCAAGTTTTCTAACTGCAATTTTGTGGTTTTAGTTTTGTGACCCTGAGTTTTAAACTTTCCATTTGTTTTACCAATTCATCAGAACTTAAACCAGAAGCGTCTACCTGTGTTGATTCTGTTTGTTGATCTGTTGTTGTAGTACCTGTAGTTGTAGTAGCTTCTGTGATTGATGCCTGCATGATAGCTTCCTTCTCTTGTAAAGCTTGTTCCAATTCTTTCTCTGTTTCACTTAGTTGCTCAGTCATTTTTAAGAGCAACTCCATTATCTCTTCCTGCGAATTCTCCTTCAAAACTTCTTGGGTTTGGGGATGTCTTGAGGCTGGTAATTTCAGCTGCTTTCTTAGTGCAACAATATCATCATCTTTCTTTTTGATTAGTGCCTCAATGCTTTTGATATCTTTGGGGTTGTGACCCAAACTAATAATTATGTCTTCCAGAGACTTTATTCTATTATCTTTGGCCTGAGAAGAGGCCTTTTCAATTTGCAATTGGGTGCTTGTGTTATTTAAAGAATCTTGCAGCCTTAGGGCTGCCATGGCCTTATCAGTAAGAGTGGAATATACCATCTCCCCAGTTTTTTTATGCAGCTCTATCTGGTCCAAGGGATGAATGTCTTTTGCCAGGACCTCAAAATTGGTCCTAATATAATCAGCTGCTATCATGGGTTTTGGCACCTTGGACTTGAAGTGGCTCATCATCATTTTGCCTTGTGAAATGTTAAATGCTGACATTAACCTTTCCTGATTATGTGGAGCCATTTTCAGATATTGATCATAAACCTTCATTCTCAATGGATCATTCTTTGCCTTTATATTAATGAAAGTCCTTTTTATATCACCTGTATCTATTTTTGGTGGTTTAAAAGAAGATACTTCAGTACTTAACTATTTTTTCAATTCTTTTCCTTTGTGGCCTGTATGTGTTTCACTTGATGTGCCAGTTAGTTAACTATCTTCTCTTCCATCATCAAACACTTCATCAATTATTTCCACATCTGGAAGTGGATCTGGTTTCATTTTTTTGGCTTGATGTAGCTCTGAGGTTTTTTTGGGAGGAGTAGTATCTGGAACCTACCTTTTCTTTCCTATTTCCATATTGGATGGAGTTTGTAATTCTGAAACTTCAGGATGATTTACCTGAGTGGGAGAAACTTGTGATTGATCAGGTGCTCTAGAGGTTTGAGGTTTCTCTGCCATGATAAAAGTTTCAATGACCTGTATTTCAGGTTCCTTTCCTTTTCCTTTTGACTCTACTGCAATAGATGGACTGCTTTCCTGTAATCCCTATTATAGATTTCCTGCTGAAGAAGTGCCAATGTGAGGTACCTGCACTTGTGCAAAAGATTCTAAGTCAAAGTTTTTCTCAAGGTCTTTCATAATTTTGTTCATTTTGTCTTCTTGTCTTTCTTCCTCAACTAATGTTTCTTCCACCCATTCATCTTGGTTAGCATATTGTTCTATATCAGGAATCCTGTGGTGAATATATGGGGAAGATTTGTTCTTCATTCTTTTATCACAGATGAAACCAAATAGATCTTAAGGAATCCAACGGAAACTCCTTTGGAACTTGCAATGGTTTTGTAGTATATCTTCTGCTTCTCGCTCGGCCTCCCTAGAGTTGCAAATGAAAGGACCTAATTGACTTTTAATCCTGAGTTGGGCTTTCTTTTTCACACTACAAAAATGAATCATATCAGAATTATTCATTTGCCTGAAATATTCCAAGGCAAAAATTCTCATGGGCACATATTTTGGCAACTTGAATGGATGCAATTCACATCCATTGATTCTGATGACTGAATGGTTTTGATATAAATACCAGTCTCCAACTTTATATGTCCTTGAAAGCTGCAAAGTCTTCTTGATTTCATTACTGAGCCTTGGAGGAGGAATTCCTATCAACAAGGTAGTTGCAGGATATACAAAAAGATCGATGAACTCAACATAGGAATAGGGAGACTCATAGGAAGAATGAGTTATGGCAGACCAAAAAATAACTGATCTAGGATTTCCCTTGGCATCAAGCTTTTTAACATGGAAGGGGAACTTCTCTGATTGATAATAGATGAGGAGATGATAAATAACTGAGGAATATTTGAACACTTTTTCATTATCTAGCCTCATGAACTGGTCATGGATTTTATTGGAAATGAAGGATGCAAAATCATATTTTACTGCAGGAGGTTGCCCAGGAGTAAAGATAGACAGCAATACCAAAGTTATTTCATCAACATATTCACTTGTATTGAAACCCATAACAAAGGATATCATATTGAGGATAAGTCTGCCCAACTTGTTAAAGTAAGCAAAACCATATGGAGGTGGCCTCTTAGGTTGATGTTCAGGCAACATAAAAGTCTGGCAAATGCATTTCAATTTTTCTGGAGACAGTTGATTAGACTTTTCAATCAGTTCCTCCATAGACAAGGGAGTTAGCTCTTGATCAGGTTCAAAATGTAGCATTGCATTGATGGCCTGAGGAGTGATAGGGAAAAGAACACTCTGGTCAGGGGACATCACTGCTCTTTGTGTTGGATCATAGTTAGAATGGCAGTAGTGGATAATTTCTGGGAAAATGAGGACTGAGGGGATGAGATATCTTTGGAAATTGGATTCCCACAATCCAATGACATCCAATCCCTTCGAATAATCGTCTCTGCAGCGACAATAGCTTCGAAGAGGACTTTCATCGAAAACAAAATCTTTAATTTGAAATTCTTTATCCACTAAGGGCAGATATTCTAACTCTCTGTGAGGGGCATTCAATGGGGTTACGTTCAGGGCTGCCGGGGCTTCCATTTTGGTTATTGTGTGTTCAAAATGGCAGTTTCTGGATTTTCTTCACGGACCGGGCGCGATTTCAGTTTTAATGAGGGAAATTGGCACAGTTGCAGGTTTGAGGGAACAATTTACAGTGTCACAGCTCAGAGAATGATCTTAGTGATAAGATTTTAACACTAATCCAGTGAAAAAACACGGAACACAGAGTTTCTTTTGAAGTTCGGAGCGCAATAGAATAAATACCTGTTTTCGGAGGCAAACTGGGATTTAATAGGTATCAAGTGGTGGCAAGGAGATGCTCGAACACTAGTCCAGCGGAATTCTCGAACGAAATTGGATAGAACAGTAATTTTCAGTGAAATTTTGAATTTCGCAGTGGGAGGCGCAGTCGCTTTCAACAAGGAAAATGACTGAAAAAACACGAATTTTGTTTTATTTCCAAAGTCAAAAGGGGATTTTTATTTTATCGAGGAATGACGTCATTATGGTACGGGATGACATGTGGCAGGGGTCGGGCGGTAAGCAGTAATTTCCGCACCGCTTATGGGCAATGGCGGTTTTAAACGCGAGGGCAGCGATTCCACTAGGCAATGGACACGTGGTCAGAGGACGGTTTCAAAACCACCATGCCCCCGCGCGTTAAATATCGGACGTTGGAAGGCTAGCGGAATCTCTTTGGAGGGTTGATCTGTAGGCGGATGATCCGACGGTTAACAAGACAGGGATATGGTGGGAAGTAAAAGGGCATGGGCCCGACATATTTATCGTTAATTAATCACTCCGGGCGGGATTTGATTGGTTGGGAGTTTGGTTATTAATTAACCTGAAGGGTTAATTAACTCTTTGGTATAGTGAATGGTCAGGGTAAGAAATTTTGCGCGCGGGATCTCCAAAGTTTAGTTTTAATTAAACTTTGGTTTATTTTTGTTTTTAAACATACGAATTATATGTTTAATGTTTTTTTTTTCATATTTTTATTATATGATAATGAAATTAGATCAATTCAATTACCATAAGGGGCGGGACTTATTATATAATGATATATTTAACCAAAGGGCACATAATGTGGTTTTTTATTTATGCATGGGGAAATAAATACTTTGGTTAAAATCTTAATAGATGTGTTTTTTGGGATATGTATGTAAAAGGAGTTATATACTTAGGATAAGGCATTTTCACTAGGGATTTAGTAAATAAATTAGAAGTTAATATGATGAAGGGCAAGGTAAACTCAAAATACTTAACTATCACTAAGAAAGTGAAGATCTTTAAAGTAAATTATATCATCCTAACTTCAACACTTAAGCATAGCAAGTGATTTTGAGGGTATTTTATGAAATATGGCATGATTTTCCTAAGTAAAATTGGATTTTACTTAGGAAAAAGTTAAAAGTGAATGATTATAATGGCAAATAATCTCAAGTACTTAGGTCTTTTTGATCATTAGGCCGATGGTCCGGTCCCTCCAAAAGTCAAGGAAATGCCTTGAGCCCCTTTGATCTCCAAATACCTTAGCACTTTGGGGAAATTAGTAAAAAACTTAAGGGGAAAGTGATGTGGGAAGTTAATGATTTTGACTTTTCTTGCTGTGATTTTCCAGTGTATTTCCTACTTCAATACTTGTGATGAAATTAAAGGATTAAACACATTTAGCAGCATCATTCATCACATGAAACTTTGCAACACCATCTACCTACCCTATCTACTTTACACTACCATTTTCTTTTCTTTATTAGGGTGCACTTAGACTGGAAAACCCTCATCCATTTTCTTTTCTTTTACAAGGAAAATCTATCTAATTCTACCCTTATTACATCCAAGGGCTCAGATTAAACTGTTGAGCACCTTTTATTAACTCTACCTATCTACTTATCTGCCAAGATTAAACTGTTTGGTCAGATATTTATTCTCTATTCTACAACATGAAATTGAAACATGAATGAGTCAAGTTTAAATTGTTTGACTCTTCATAAATTGTGGCAAAAATTTTGACAAGCTGCACACAATTGCTTTATTACAAAAATGAAATAGTAGTGGCATTTGGATTTGCACACTTTCCTTGGTCTATTTTTTGCTTGGGGTTCATTTCTTTCATTTTCTTGACCAATTTATTTTTCTTACCCTTTGATTTTTCTTTTAGGGTATACCCTCTTTACATTTTTTTAAAAATTTTTAATTTTTTGGTTTTTCAAGAATATGGAACACCTTTGCTCAAGAAAAAGGTTTGAACATATTCCATAGTTCAATCAAGACAATCATGAAAAATGACACCTATTGGTATAGGAGTCTAACAATAAGGAACAATGAACTCCCTCCTAATGCCTACCTCCACACAATAGTCAACAAACTCTCCAAGGGTGTACTCTCCTCCATTTTCCGACCTCAGGGACTTGATCTTCCGACCTGTCTGTGTCTCCACAAGAGCTTTGAACTCCTGAAACCACTTGAAGACCTCACTCTCTGTCTTCAAGAAATAAATCCAGGTCCTCCTGGAGTGATCATCAATGAATAAAACATTGTACTCATATCCACTCAAGGAAACATGAGACATCCGACCGCTCACATCGGAATGAATCAAATCAAGTATCCCAGTCGCTCTGCTGTCACTGCTGGGAAAAAGGGATTTTTCAAACTTACCCATCGCACATCCTCTGCAAGTATCAAAGTGATCAGTACTGAAATCTGGCACACCTGTAGTGATCTCCCGCAAAGTCCTCAAGGCTCCATGATACATATGCCCCATTCTGCGGTGCCAAATCTCACACAGCTCAGAACTGCTAGCTCTGCTGTCGGTACTACTGCTCAATGCCAAAAGGGGCTGAAATGCAAACTTGTACACCTTTGCATGGCGTACACCTATCACTCTAGCTGAATCAGCTGGAGTGCCCCTGGGATACATCAACACCTATCCTCCCCTGAACAGTACCTCATATCCTCTATCCTCCAAAGCTGAGACGGATATGAGGTTCTTCCTCATCCCTGGCACATAAAGAACATCTGACACCTTCAAGGGAGGTTTAGACTCCCTCTGAAATGTCAGTGTTCCCACACCGACTTCTCTAACAACTCTGTCATCACCGAGTACTACCTCTATATCAGTGCCACTCTCTGAAAGCTCTGAGAAGTACTCACGGACTCCTGTCATATGACGTGAAGCCCCACTATCCACATACCAGATACCCGAAGATGCTCCACTAGTCGAGGGAAATGCATGCTCCCTCTGAACCTCTGTGGCAGGTAATCCTGCACTATAGGACTCACACGCAATGAACCCAAACTCTCGGTCAAAGCGATATGCAAAGTCCTCAACCTCTGTTGATGCTTCCATGCTCTGGTTCTTCCCCTTCTTCTTCTTCTTCTTCTCTGGACACACAACTGCATAGTGTCCCATCTTCTGACAATTCCAACACTTCACCTTGGAATAGTCCTTCTATGTGTTACCCTGTTTACCTTTACCTTTGCCTTTGCCCCCACCATTGCTTGTGGAAGCCTGCTTCTTCCCTTTGCCTTTCTTGCCTCCTGCCAACAGTGCTACATCCTCATCTTGCTCAACTGGCTTGGCTGCCCCAAGCTGACCTTTCCTGATCTCTGTCTGAATGCAATCATCCCAAAACCTCTCCTATGTGGGAAGGGTCTCACGTGCACAAACCCCATCAGCAAAGTTCATCCATGAACGGGGGAGGCCATTCACTGCAATCCGCACCAACTCAGTGGGTGGAATGACCTCTCCAATCACTGCCAACTCATCTCTCACATTAGTAATCTTTGTGAGATATCCAGCTGCACTATCAGTCTTACCCATCTTAATGTTCTTCAGCTTCTCCTTCAGGACCATTTTCCGGTTCTCATTGGTACTCTGGTATAGATTGGACAATGCTGTCCACATCTCATGAGCATTTCTCTTTCCTCTCACATGAGGAATGCAATGATCTTTGACTCCGTCTAGAATCAGTCTCTTACCCTTGTTGTTCTTTTTATTATATGCTGCCAACTGAACAGCATCAGTAGGCACATTAACACGCTGTTGTTGGGTATGAACCATGATATCCCAGAATTCTGCCTCCTTAAAGATACTCTGCATTCTCTCCTTCCAAACGTTGTAATTGGTATGCCCATCCAACCTATCCTCCACCCTCAATCCCAATGACATCTTGTTGTCCTAAAATTGAAAAATAGCACTGTTGTAGTAAAGATAAAAATTTTGTTTGTGAAAAATCAACTTGCTGGAATTTTCTGAGTGAAAAATCAGCAGGCTGTATTTTTCTCCTTGCTGTCCCAAACTACACTTTCAGCACTCAAGCTCCGATACCATGTAGAAATTTCCTTTTTCCCACCCCTGTTTTCAGTGTCACCTTATTTCTCCTTTTAGTTAAATGCCCTTTCCCATATCCTTACATTCAACAACAGAAAAATAATTTTTTACTGAAAACACAAATTCTGGAAAATTTACAGAATGCTGGAAAATGTAGAAATAAAAATCAACAAGCTTAAAATAGCCATTCAACACATTTAAACACTGATATTTTTGGTCAACATGACCCTGGAAAAACTCCCTACAACTCTTGGGGAAAACCAGTTCGAAAGCTCCTTATTATTTCTGGAAAATGCTTTTACAGAGCGGTGAAATATACAGGAAAAATTCCAGCAAATTAATTATAGACTTATCTGGTTTTCTGTGCTTGCCTCCGCCTTGGAAAACGTGCCAAAACAGCAAAATAATCAAAACAGAAATTTATTACAGAAAACTGCCTTTCTCGAAAACTGTTTTGGCTGCCTCGAAAAGTGTGCCCAACAACCTTGGAAATCGAGCCCTTTGTTTCTGTACTTTTCCTCAAAAACTGTGCTACCTTTCTCCTCGAAAAACATGCCACAAAATAGCTATACAGACTGTTGTCTCAGTTTTCATGCTGTTGTACGGCCTTGCTGCCTCGATATTTGTGCAGCCTCTTACTGCCTCGAAAATCGTGCGCTCCTTGCTGCTGTACGGACTTCTTGGGTTTGCCTCTCTTTCACCTTCTCAAGCTCTCTTCAGAAAAAAAGTATCCAGCTCTCCTTCTCCTCCTCTCTCAATCTGCTCATGAAAGAAAGAATGATATTTTCCTCCTTTTCCTCCTTTAACCTAACCCTAAGTGACTTTTGGGGAATCCCTAAATCCAATGGCTGAAATAGATTGAGATCTAGGGCTGAGATTAAATGCTCATTTAAATCTCACTTTCTATTTTTTTAATTCACCCCACTTTAATAAAGACCCACTTAGTCATTTATTTCCAAAGTCACTTTTCTTTTCTAATTTTACATTGACTTTATTAAAGTCACTTTAAAATTAGACTTTAGTAACTTTATCACTTAAAGTCACTTTTAAATTAGATTTGACTTTATAACTTTATAAAGTCACTTTAGGAGAAAAATTAAATTCTTTTGGACACTTTTCCCTAGGCAAAAGATCAAAGCCTTAGGGAACCACATGTCCTCCGGTAACCAAATTTCAATATCCCTCTCTCTCTACGCACGATACAAAAAAGAAACTATAATGTATTTTGGATATACAGTCCTTCCTAGACCTCACACATTAGGGGGCAACTGTTAACACTAGAAAATGGTACAGTAGAAGATGACATTAATTAATGTCTAGCCAAAGGATTTACAGGGTAGGAAGACATTATGGAATCAAGAAAGTATTTAAAATCTCTAAGGTTTTGAGAAAATCAAATTTGAACTAGTCTTAAATGTTGATTGCGCACATTATCCTTCGAGAAGAGCACCTTCTGTGCACCTTTTTCCCGATAAGCGCGCATTCCTGAAAGTGGAAAAATGTCACTTTTTGGGACCACACAAAGCAAAGAACAAGTTACTCCTTACCTAAAGTTGCCTAAAGACAGCCACCAGCACCTCCTTAGACACTATGTGAGTACACAATGGAATATTTGGAGCACACAATGGAATCATACCTCTCCCTTGGGTCACCATCCACCATGTACCAAGGGAGGGAATGCGGATTTTAAATCCCCTATATAAAGCCACCATGAGATGAAGAATGGGTGATCACATTGTTATGCTAGCCAGAATTTCCCAAGAAATACTAGCAGTGTGTGACTCGGAGCTGGAGATAGAGGGGACTCGATTGTTGGCCATCCAACAATATTAGTCCATCACAGCAGAGAGAGAGGGAGCTTGCACTAAGGAGAGCTTGGAAAACAGCATCTTTTCATTGGGACCTAGAACCATTGTCTAGTGGCCCTTTGGAAAGTGAGTAAAATTTCTTCTTCATATCAAACGTTTAATAACAAGGGGCCTAGAGCCACTATTTTCACTATTATCGTTTGACTCTCTTCAATAGCTTATGTATATTTTTGTTTTAGTTTCAGTTTAATTTGAGTGTACATTTGCATGCTTTTTCCTCTAGATTGTATGCTTTTGAACTCCACCACTTTCTGCCTGTTACCTAGAGTTTAAAGGGCTGAACCACACCCTTTAAACTCGTGCGATTTTGTACATCCGTGCACCAAATCCACCAAAATATGGGGAAACATGCTCCCTAGAAGTAGCCTCATACAAATCCTAGTTCCAAGAATATAGGGATGTCTTTGCATGGACTTACTTTGAAATGTCAGGAAGTAGTCCCACCCTTGTGGAGCACCATATTGACACATGAATAGATGCTCGCCCTGTTAGGCAAAAGCAATGTTAGCTCCACCCTTCGAAGCAGAAGAGATCAAATAGGAAATTTACAAACTCCACAATTTTGGTTTCATTTATCCCATCGCTTATACTTCTTGGGTTTCCAACCCTATACCTGTCATGAAAAAATAGGGCACCATCTGTGTCTGTACTAATTTTTGATATCTGAACAAAGCATGTACCAAGGAAAATTTCCCTACACCATTCATCAATCAAATTATCGATGCTTGTGCTGGACACGAAGCACTATCCTTCATGGGTGGGTTCTCTTGGTATAATCAGATTCGAATTCTCCATACATTTCAGTATAAAACAACATTCACAACCCCATGGGGCACATTCGCATACCAATTCATGCCCTTTGGTCTTAAAAATTTTGGTGCCACCTTCCAGCGGACCATGAATTATATCTTCCATTATCTAGCTCATCTCATCCTCGCCTATTTGGATGACCTCACCATACGATCCAGCAAGCGCGCAGATCATTTGGAGAATCTCCTCCTAATGTTTCAAATATGTCAACAATATAACCTATGATTGAACCCTCTTAAGTATGTCTTATGGTTTAAAGTAGGGAGACTATTGGGATTCATAATTTCCTAGCAAGGTATTAGAGTCGACCCTCTCAAAGTCCAGGCCATTAGAGAAATACCACCTCCAAAAAATTTAAATCAGTTGCAAAGCTTACATGGTCACACCAACTTCTTACGTCACTTTATTCTCGACTACGCCACATGTGCACATGGATTATTGTGCCTACTTCGATAAGATATTCCCTTCCATTGGGCTGAGGAGGCCCAAAAATCATTTGAAGCCCTATAAGATGCATTATCTCAAGTTCCATTTATTATTCCCCCGAGCCAGAACAAGCATTATACCCTTTACCTATCAACATATGATGTAGCCATAGTTGGGGTATTAGTTTAAGAAGGATCTAATAATATAGAACACATAATCTATTACATCAGCAAGAACCTCTTTGGACCTACCTTGAAGTATGACTTAGCCAAAAATACTACCTTACCTCTAGTAAACTCCATACAAAAGCTTCAGCATTATATTATCTTACGGACCATCACCGTAATATAAAACATCAACCTCATTAGATATATGCTCATTCGTCTCATGATGAACCACAAGTACACTTGATGGGTAGTCATTCTGTTGGAATTTGATCTTCATTTTTCTTCCCCCAAGAGAAATAAGGAATTTATTCTTGCAGAGTTCATCATGAATCTCCCTATAGAGACTTGAGAGTCGCTCACCAATGATGCTTTCACTGACAAACATTTTTTCTTTGTATCAACAAATGACCCCTAGTACGGTGATATCCTCCCCTTTCTACGAACTCAATATTCCAAACCTCAGCTGACTCGCAATGACCAAAGATGCATTCACCATCAAGCCCCCCAGTACCTCCTCATAGGATATGTCCTCTATCATTGAGGCATCGATACCATCCTGCATCAATTCCTTACCCTCAAGCAAGTTGAGAATGTCTTAAATGATTGCCACAGCGGAGCCTGCAACAACCACCTCTCTGGGATGGCCACCGCTAAGAAAATACTTTGTGTTGGTTATTTATGGCCCACCCTATTGCACGACTGTATTCAAGTAATCAAAATATGTGAGCGCTGCCAAAGATATGCTCATAAGGTGCGAGCTCCACTAGCTCCCCTACACCCTGGTCATTGTCGCTCACCCGTTTTGTAAATTAGGCATATACTTCATGACCTAAAACCCTCCATATTTAGGTGACCATAAGTATATTATGATATTCCTTTAATACTTCACCAAATGGGCAGAGGCCATGCCCACATATAATAACATTGTTGACACTATGGAATGATTTTTCTTTAACCATTGCATAACACGATTCATGGAAAACATTTTGGGAACAAGATATTTCAAGTGTTATCCCAACACCTTGGTTTCTCTCATGATATTTCTTCTCCATACTACCCTCAATCCAACGTCCAAGTATAAGCTATCAATAAAGTACTCAAAAAAATATTGCAGTGTATGGTGAACAACCATAAAAAAAATAGGTACCACATGGTGTTTTTTGCCTTATGGGCATACCACACTATGGTCAAAGCGTCTACTAGATTCACATTCTTCCAATTAGTCTATGGTGTTCAAGTTTTCCTCCCCATCAAGTGCAAGATACCGACCTTACACTCACCCATCGAACTCCTCTTTGTTACTACACCTTTAGAGAAAAGGTTAGTACAAATAGAACATGTCGAAGAAAATCAACGAGAATCTCTCCAACATCATGAAGCACACAAAAAGAGGACTAAAGCATCTTTCGATCGCACCATCACCCATTTTTCATTCACTGAGGGGGAGTTATTCCTTCGCTACGATGTTTCCAAATAAGTTTTAGGACCCGGGAAATTTGAGACATTATGGAAGGGTGCATAAATTGTTAAGAATTTCCTCCTCAAGGGGGCATACATATTAGTAGATCCAAATGGGACTTGCCTAAAATATCCTTTCAATGAATTATACCTCTAAAACTTCTATCCATAACACTCAATATAGCCCTATAATGTATATCTATGCACCATGACTTGTTTTTATGATGACCACTTCATCGTGGATGTACACCAAAATCTCTCTCTCATCATGTGTCGCAGATGGATCATCCACTTGCCTATCATCATGGATTAGCTTGTGGTTCTTCTCAGTGGTTGCAAAACCTTGCTACAGAAGCCTGGGAAATATACTCTCCTAACCTAATACCCCTCCACCACAATGGGATATGTATCAGGTCAGCCACCAATAATCAAGTAGAATACAATGTTGTCATAAGCCCCTTAACCGATGCCTCCCATCTAGGTATAAGTCATCTACATGTGTTCCTTCATTCCCAAATTTTTGTATCACAGTTAAACAAAACCTTGAGAGTATGTGACACTTACCTTTTTTGGAAATACCTTCATGCACAAAGGTTAACTCGTGGTTTTGATCATGTCACATTTTCACATATATCAAGAATTCAAAATCATATAGTTGGTCGTATAGCTAATCAAATCCTAGACTAGAATGTATCACATATATACCATCATCGATACACATAAATCACAAACATCATATCCATCAAATAAATGTAGAGATATATCACATATATATATGCATACACATAAAAACACATCATGAGGCTCGCAAAAATACACATCTCGTATGTGTGTGTGTGTGTACAAAAAACACATTTGTTGGCACAAGCTAGAAAAATAATTCATCAACAAAGGATCATCCTCGTAATGCCATGGTACATACAAACACATCTAGGTTCGAGGCCCATCACCCCCATCACCCCTCGTCAGAGGCCCCCCAACCTCTTCTGGTGCTAGAATCAGGATAGGATGAGATGTCACCACCACCATCGCAAGACGACGAAGGATAGGGAGTCGCGCTTTATCATGTGTCATCACCCTCTCAATCGTGTCCTCTCCTAGACCCACCCACCCCTCCTCAGGCATCTCCCTAAGCAGGATGCCTGCATGACCCCACACATACTCGACATCCCTCAACTATGCCTCTAGAGCCTATGCCTGCTCCCATAACCTCACCTCTCAGAGGGATCAGAGGAGCTATCTCCCTCTCCCGAAGGCCCACCTATCTCAACCTGTCAGTGTTACGATGGTCTCTCAGGGCCCTCCTCCACCCTGTCATCTCTTCTTCATCACGACATCTCTGCAGCACCAGCTATATGTAATCTATGTCAGTCACTTCCCACCAGGTAGGTCAGTGGTCATCCAAATGGAACAATATCTGAAAGAAAACATATATGGTATCAGAAAACTAGTAAATATGCATCAAAAATACATGAAAGGAAGCATCAGAATACAAAATACATAAAAAACATACATGGAAGTCCCTACACATGGCTAGGAGGCAGTCCCATATCTGGATCCCCTCTGAAATCTATTCCAGCATAGGGGTACTGCAGATTCATCTGAGGATTGGGCATGAACCAAGCCTCCATAGTGGGGTTCCAATATCGCCCCACCTCGCCCCCACCTACTCATGGCATCATTAGAGCCCATTGTCTTATTTGTGGGTCTCTCACAGGCCCTGGAAGCACTACTAGAATAGGATGTAGCAGCACAACCCTCTCATTGAGGATGCTACAAAGGATGTTGCCATAGCAAAAATTCTGATATTGATCGTTGTGCACCTACAAGAGTTGTGATGTCATCCCTGTGTAGACAAACTAGCCAATTTATAGAAATTTCCTTTCTAGAGTCT
Organism: Pinus albicaulis; assembly: GCA_034641835.2. Lineage (NCBI taxonomy): Eukaryota > Viridiplantae > Streptophyta > Pinopsida > Pinales > Pinaceae > Pinus > Pinus albicaulis. Next base: position 1,189,721,000 of record CM076584.1, on the reverse strand, counting down.
CTAAAGGAGGCAACCTATGGCCCGAACACTCGGTGAGAGGAGGCTGACCTAGCAAGGCACATAACAATCACTAAAACATCTCTCTTGGATAATTATAGATGCTCTCGATCTGGACGCACCCTCGATCGATGGCTTGGGGCCCGCAGTGCTTCCCCGCCCACTCATGTATGTCCACCCGGCATGACAGAAGCGACACTCATAATACCTCTCCACGAGGCACCAACCTTGTAACAAATATCTCCTCGATCTTCTCTGCACTCTAAGTAAGAAAGTACTTATGAGGTGAAATATGGCCCACTTTACCCTATATATCACCCTCTTTTTCATCTTCCATATCCCATTATAGGAGCTTAGGACCTCCATTCTCAAAACCATCAGAGACATAAGGATCAGGACCACATCATCTTCATTATGGTACCCACCGTTCCATTTTGACCTCAAACTCATTTTTGGGCCCGTCTCACACTTAGAGTACCCCTTTAGGTGTGCCTTCCCATCCTCTTTGATCCATCTTGTATAGCATATTTTTAGCTTATATATGTATCTATCAATATTTTTTCACTTGGGGTGTTGGTTGCCGAAGTTGCAGGTACACTAGCAGCTTCCTGTCAGAATCAGTCCCCCGATGGTCATTGGTAGCGAAGGTATCATTCTCCACCCGAAATGATGGGATTCCTCCAAAGTTTTTCATATCCTGACATCATTACTTTGAAATGCACCATAGGGTCCATCATCTCGACAATGTTTACCACCACCTCCCCTTGCACATGGTAAACTTCCATGTTGGTCGATAGAACCTTCCCATTTATGGATCACACTGTAGGTTTTAACCATGTACAAAAATAACCTACAAACAAATTATTAAAATAGAAAAATAAACAATGGAAAAAAACATACACAAATATTTTCCCCTGGATCCCAAAAATGGGACTACTATATTGATTTTTCAATATATTCCTTTCAATGTTACAATACATATATATACATGTTGAAGCATTCATAAACCCCAATCCACTAACCCTAGAATAGAACATAATTGTAGTTTCCTTTACTGGATCTACAAAATACCATGGGAAGAAAACCATCGTGCCCAAAACCATGTGAAAACCCCATGCACAAAACCCTGGGTAGGTTCACCCACTATATGTGGGTCTGCCCCCATCCTTGGGTCCACCCAAATATTATTGGGTTTGCATAAAAAATAAATTATCGGGGAATTTTCGCCCCCCGTTGTGCCCAACACAACATATAGCATCTAAGGCTAGTCATCCAAAGAATATAACACATACCCAACACACGCTACACACTTTTGGGATCCATGAACATCTACTCAGGCCCGAGAGCCATTTCACTTGCATGTCTTCAAGCCCAACCTCATTTTTTACTTATTTCTAAACAACCCTTCTCCCAGGCCTCCTCATTCATTTTTGATGGATCAAGTTGAATGCACTCCCACGTTCTACATTTGGTTTATCATCCCTCCATACGACATACCTCATTTGCATCACTTCGTCCACCTCATCAACCCCACACTGAGACCAACCAATGGGGACCCCTCCCTCCAAACAAATCACCTTACCTCCATCATCATTTTCATGGGGCACCCGTCTCTGTGTATGTACATCCCAAACCATCTTTATATTCTTTTGGAAAGTGTACAAATATTTTTTTTGAAAAGGGCTCCCACCCATATTTTCATGTCTCATACCTGACGATAGTCCTTATTCGCCCATGGTTGGATATTTTTGATCACCACACCATCCATTGGTCATTCATCACACCATTCAAAACATGCTTACACCTACCCTGGATTTCCTACCAAGTCCAAGGACATTCCCCCCAAAAGAATTGTTTGACTACCACTACTCACATTACAACTCCAACCTTGGGAAGTTTTCTGCATCCATTCATAACATCAGCTTTAATTATCATGCCTATCATACCCACCATATTAAATTCATCTTTATCCATCATGATTCCTAGAATCAACATTTCGAGCAGTTTATGCTTATTTCCTTTCGACTCCAATGACCATCTTCCAGGATTGAAGCAGTACCATGGGTGATCCCCGCCTTAAGGGACACCCTCAGGTGGCATAGTGGGAATCACTATTGCCCATTGATGTCATTGATCTCCCTGAAATTCAACACCAACACAATTTTTTCATGTCAAGGTAGTATCGTACATGGTGACCATTGAAACTCTCTCATCTAGTCGAAGACCCATGCATCACTTAGAACCTCATTCAACAATGCTTACATTTTGATGCATGAGAGGTTCCCATATTCGAAGACCCATGCATCCATGCGCAACTCATTCAGCAGTGCTTCACTTTTGATGCATGGGGGAACCTTATTCATTTTATTTGTCAAATATGTTGTAGAGGGCGTAAGAAGTTATCATCATCATCCAACAGCATGTCAACCACTACAATGCCAACTTGACATGAAAATTTCATGTATGATTGCAATACTTAGTCACTTTTCATCGTAACGAGAATACATTCCCACCTTGTATAGAAATTTTTTGTAGAGCATGGTTATCTTTTATCCTCGGTCAAGGTTTTTCCCTACTCATCTCCCAAGCAAGTTATTTTCTCTCTCAATAATTTGATCAGATTCTCAGTAAACATAGAAAAATCTGATGTATTTTGGATATATGTTTTCTCCTAAACTCATACATTAGGGGGGGACTATTAACACGTAGAAATTGTACACTCATTTTTACAATTCATATGACGCAAAAATTCATCCAATAGAGTGTATAGATGAATACTTTCCAGCTAAAAACATCATAAAGTATAAAAATAAAAATAAAAAATCCAAAGGTCTCAAGTATAAAATTCACCCGTGTGGCCTATATAAAGGAAATAATTAGTGACCATGCAGATTTTTCTTCGATAGTCATGCGTTCAATAAAAAATCATATTGGGCCTTAAATATGCCCATTTTTCTACTGTATAACACCACTATTCATAACCTAAATTCCTATATTTTTAACTCATTTCATACCATAATTCCACAACTTGCCGCCAATTCACATATTACACTTTGTGTTTGATTATCATTAGTTTTCTTTAATTTTTAGTGATTATAGATGACTTTTCTATGATTTTCTAATGATGGTTTTTCCAAGTTCATTTGCTACAGGGATCCATTTCCGAAATTCTTCATAATTCAATTAAACTAGTTGTTACAGGTTAAGTACATAATTCACGTAGATTAAAATCTTATTTTGTGATAAAATGAAGAAGAATCTTGGGATTTCAAGACATGGGGTCTGTTAAAAGTACCCTCATTCAGGTAACCCAAATTTGTTTTGTCAAAATTCATCACCATGAAGAAGTTACGTTCAGCAGAATTCTTAAGTACATAATCAAGTGCCAAAATTTTGGGTTAAGTACGGAAATTAAGGGTTTGATGGTTTCAGATCAGCCATGACTATCACAGTTTAGTTACAATTTGGGTGAAATAATCCTGAATATTTCAGTCTGCTTAGCTTAGTTTAGATTCCAAATATTTTTACTCTCTTTTGTCAATCAATTGTAATTGTTTTAGTTGTATTGGATTCTTTAAGAGGTGCAATGATTTTTATGTAAAGAGACTCTTATGCACACATAGATGGGCATAAGGAGATGTACCCTCAGGTTGGGCTACTGATCGTGGCATGACATTTGATTCTGGTCTGTTAAGACTAAACTCTTAAAATTATGTTCTACTGAAGTTTTTTAACATAATTATTGTCTCATTTTTTACTCTTATTTGAGTGTTATGTCTCTTTAATCTGCAATTACCGAATTAGATTGGGGTTATTCTAGGTTGTGGTTAGGGCCCACCATGAACCTGGAACTAAGTCTTGTAACCATTGTAGAAAGTACGACGCATGTTTTGATTCAGTAAATAGAATTTAATTTTATTGTTTAAATCGATTTGTTAATGGTTTTCAAAATTCCATCACTTCATTTCGTACTCTAGATTTATTTATTTTTGTAGATCTAAGTAGAGGGAAACGAGTGCATCGTTGTTGGTTTCTATTTGTAGGTTGTGGAGTACGTGCATAGTCATATTCTATACTTAATCAGTTGAAAATTTGATCTGAAAATGGAACTATTTGTAATGCTATGCAAAGTATCCATTCTCAAAGAATTTAGTGTGCAAAGTGTTCTCCATGACTTGCAGGTTAAACAAAGTATTTTTGGTTTGTTTCTGGGTTTTATGCATGAGGATTTTTTAATTAAATTTATTTTTTAACATATCACAGTAGAAATACATAGCAATTAAAATTCACCATAACATAACACAGCAAATTGTTGAGGTAGTTCACCCCTCCTGGGCAGGATCTGTCGGTCCAAGGCTCCCCAATGGCATGTCCTTGCTCTATTAATTTGCTCAAAATGGTTACACAGTGAAAAATATGCCTAAAGAGGCAATACAAACTATAAATTCAACTTTAGAAGATAGAAAATAGCTATAAATGCCAATTTTTTCACCTTAACCAGTGAAATACAACCCAATACAGTGCCTTCTCCATGATGGCCCTGATGGCTCCTTCATCTTCCCTGAAGAAAAATATATTTTATATCACCTCTGTTCACTCTAAAACCTATTCCAAACTCTTCAGAATGCTCAAGAGACCCAAAATTGACTAAAATTTCATCTTTTTGGGTCGAAAATTGAGAAAATTATGGCAAAACCAAAAATTTTCCCAGTGTCCCCCAAAATCCTTCTCCAAAACTGGAGGAACTCCAGTTAGTGCTCCAAATTCTGAAATTTTCCAAATATGTCGGAACCCACTCCATAAATAGCAGTAACAGTTAATGTGGTGATAAATGCGAGATGGGGCGGTCACATGTGACCACCACCCAAACTGTCGTTTAAACCGTTGAAATGGCGTTATATTAAATGTCGCAAGGTGGAGTGGGCATATGGCTCCAGAACCGTCGGCACTGACCGCCGAACTAAATGTTAACCAACCATCACATTTGAACCCTGGTCATGAGCGGAGGTTTTATGAGGTTGGGGCTAGCCCTTAAATTTTCCACTGAATGTAAATTTAACAGTTAAATATGTCATGGTTCCAATGTTTAATAAGAACTTGTGTTTAAACGGATTGGTCAGGCCTTTGCGCTGGTAGGAGGCAGGTTGCCTGTTCGAGTCCTGCCAACTATAACTAAATTTTTATTTCCATTCACCTCAGCCTAGGGCCACATGGCATCCTCCGGGCCTACCACGTGGCAGCGCGCAATTGGCCACAAAATTATGAAGTCAAACCTTCAACAAATCATTAGCTACCATTTGTCAACCTGTTATTCGCCCATGTGGAATATTCCAGGGAATATTTCAAGGAATATTATTGGAATATTCCTTAGAAGATTATTTTTTAATTTTTCCATAGTTTGAAAGTCAAACTTGGTCAACTCATTTTTGGAGTTTACTGGACAATTTCAAACCTGAATAACTTTCATATACGACCTCGGTTTTGAGAACCATTCACAGTGCCAGAATCGTAGCGATGAGACATTTCCGGTCGTTCTAATTGAAACCATTTCTGAGCACTTACATTTTTGAGAAATTTTTTAACTTGGACATGATCTCCTGATCACACCTCCCCAATGCGAAGCTTTTGGACCCCAAAAGCTCTCTAAACTACAGAAACTGAAGATGAGTAGAATGATTCTCCACTCTTCCAACCTTGATCCACTAAAATCTCCCCGATTTCATCAAATTGAGCTTCTCATAAAAAGACAAATTCTTCCTTGAATCTGTTGACCGACTGTTGCTAACTTTGACTGTGTCATGATGCAAATTTTTGAAACTTGCAGAAAAACAACTAAAATTTGCAAAAAACATACTGCTCGTACAATGGTCTACCTTCAAAAGACACTAAAAATAAGATTCACCTTGCCAACTGTCCTTATGGAGAATTTTTGTCGAATGAGCCATGTACTTGTGTCGATTCCCGACCAAGTTTTCTCACCATAGTACTCTGCCATTCTGAAACCAGCAATGATCCTTGTTGAACTTTGTGTCCTCTTTGCTTGCATGCTTTTCCCTCTCTTTGATTTTGCACCACTTTGCACCGACACTTTTTTCTCAATACCAATCGACACCAATGACACTTTCTGTAACATCTTGTCATCTTCTTCCAAAGACAACCTACTTTCAGACTGAAACATCTCATCATTTACATCAGCAATAACATGAAAAGGATTATGTACAAAATATTTTTGCTTAATCATCAACAAAGTCAAATTTTGACTTGCATTGACAAGCCTTTTCAAATTCCCTACATTCACTAAAGAAGATTCTAGCTTCTTCCGATGTGCTCTCACAATAAACTCCTTGCCATCCTTGAATAGATGATACTTGTTCTCATGGCGATGGAAGATCGCTTTCCTTTCATATAAGTAAGGACTGCCCAACACCACACCTATAATGTCAAGCGAAACCACATCTAATTCAACCATGTCAACATAATGAGTTGTTATGGCGAAGCACAACATGCACTTCCTTGAAACTTGTAAATTTGCATCCTTGCAAATCCATCCAAGTGGATATGGCTTAGGATGTGGAATGGTTTCAAGATTCAGCTTCTTGACTAAGTCTTCTGAGATGAGTTTCGCTTGTGACCCACTTTCAAATAGTGTGTCTATCTTTGTGTGTTTTGAAATGATCCTCACATGAAACAGCTCAATCCTCCTCTCCTCATTTGGAGCTTCTATGTGATAGTTTGAAATGCTAGAACTGGGATTTGTTTCATTTATAATCTCTTTCCCCTTTATGTTCTTTAGTGCCATAGCTATGGTTTTAGTTTTATCTCCTGATTCAGACCCTAATTCTTGTTCAGATATTGCAACCAACTTGCCTTTTTCTTTGGCCTTATCTTTGGTTTTGAATTTTTCTGGTTTCAACTCCGAATGAAGTTTCCAGCAATGGTCTTCGTCATGGATTTTTTTGGAATAGTTTTTACAAAATAATTTTCCCTTTTCTTTCCTAAAGTTTTCATTTCTCTTTCTCCCTTTGCCTTTAAATTCACTATCCTCATTCCCATCAAAATATTGTTTACCTATAGCCTCTAAATGTGTGGCTTGGACACAAACCTCGTCTAGACTAGTAGGATTGAACATAAGGATAGTATGTATAAGATAGTTGTGTAAACCACCTATATATTTCAGCAAATTTTCTTGGCTATGTAAATCAATTCCTAACAAAAGAGCTCTTCGTCTAAACTCTTGGGTGTAATCTTGTACATTTTTTCCCTTAAGTTTTCTAAAACTTTTCCAATTCATGATAGCCTTTTGTAAATGAGCTAATGGATAAAATTGTTGCTTAATTGCAGAAATAAATTCAGCCCATGATAAAGTGATCGTACCATGTTTTTTAATTTCATCCTTGGTCTTGGCTTCCCACCATACCAATGTTGCTCCCTCCATTCTCAAACAGGATAACTCAATCTTGGTGCTGTCATCATGAAGTTTTTGTATCCTCAAGTAAAACTCCAACTGTCTTATCCAATTGTCAAGTTTCCCTGCATTGACTTCACCATTAAACATAGGCAACTCAAATTTAACATCAAGCTTTAAAAATGAACTTTTACCAGTGGTTTTTGACTTGTGAGATTGATTCACCGAAGTAGAGGATGACGATGTAGAGGAAGAGGATGAAGATGGGGATGGTGGATCACCATTTCCTCCATGTCCTTTCTTTGACATGTCTTCACTTTTATTTCCTCTTGAATATCCCTCTCCTTCAAGCCTTTCATTCCTTTCTTGGTAGAGTATCCTCACCATTTCAGTCATGTTTAGTAATGCCTTTCTGAACACCCGTTCTTCTTCTTTGGGATCAATGTCTTCAAGAACTTATCCTTCTCTTGAAGAAATGCTTAAGACTTCTTTTGTGGCTCTTGGAGGTGAATCAGAAGGTGGAGTTAATGGCACTCTGGCCCTCCTTGGTTGAGGATTATTTTGAGCTCTAACCAATTGTCCTTCCCCTCTCTTGAGCTTAAGCCTAGTAAGCATCAAAACTTGCAAACAGTCAACTATGTCTTTGCACAAGAACAAATGCAGAATAAAACTCTAGCTCTGATACCAACTAATCTGAAAATGGAACTATTTTTAATGTTATGCAAAGTATCCATTCTCGAAGAATTTAGTGTGCAAAGTGTTCTCCATGACTTGCAGGTTAAACAAAGTAATTTTGGTTTGTTTCTGAGTTTTATGTGTGAGGATTTGTTAATTAAATTTATTGTTTAACATATCACGGTAGAAATACAAAGCAACTAAAATTCACAATAGCATAACACAGAAAATTTTTGAGGCAGTTCACCCCTCCTAGGCTACATCTGCCAGTCCAAGGCTCCCCAATGGCATGTCCTTGCTCTATTAATTTGCTCAAAATGGTCACACAGTGAAACATATGCCTAAAATGGAAAAATAAACTGTAAATTTGGCTTCAGAAGATAGAAAATAGCTAGAAATGGCTTTTGTTTCACCTTAAACAGTGAAATACAACCCAATACAGTGCCTTCTCCATGATGGCCTTGATGGCTCCTTCATCTTCCCTGAAGAAAAATTTGTTGTATATCACCTTTTTTCACTCTGAAACCTATTCCAAACTCTTCAAAATGCTCAAGAGACCAAAAATTGACTAAAATTTCATCTTGTTTGGTCAAAAATTGAGAAAGTTATGGCAAAAACAAAACAATTGCCCAGTGTCCCGCAAAACCCTCCTCCAAAACTGGAGGAACTCCAGTTAGTGCTACAAATTCGGAAATTTTCCCAAAATGTCGGAACCCACTCCATAAATAACGGTAACATTTAATGTGGCAATAAATGTGAGATGGGGCAGTCACATGTGACCGCTGCCCAAACTGCCGTTTAAACTGTTGAAATGACGTTATATTAAATGTCGCAAGGTGGAGTGGGCACATGGCTCCGGAACCGTCGGCACTGACTGCCAAACTAAAAACTAACCAACTGTCACATTTGAACCCTGGTCATGAGTAGAGGTTTTATGAGGTCAGGGCTAGCCCTTAAATTTTCCACCGGATGTAAATTTAACAGTTAAATATGTCGCAGTTCCAATGTTTAATAAGAACTTGTGTGTAGACGGATTGGTCGGGCCTTTGCGCTTGTAGGAGGTAGGTTGCATGTTTGAGTCCTGCTGACTATAACTAAATTTTTATTTCCATTCACCTCAATCTGGGGCCACGTGGCGGGCTCCGAGCCTACCACGTGGCAACCCAGGATTGGCCATAAAACTATGAAGTCAAACCTTCAACAAATCATCAGCTGCCATTTGTCAACCTATTATTCGCCCATGTGGAATATTCTAGGGAATATTCTGGGGAATATTTCGAGGAATATTCCCAAAATATTCCTTAGAATATTATTTTTTTAATTTTTCCATAGTTTGAAAGTCAAACTTGGTCAACTCATTTTTGGAGTTTACTAGACGATTTCAAACCAGAATAACTTTCACGTATGACCTCGGTTTTGAGAACCATTCACAGTGCCAAAATCGCAGCAATGAGACCTTTCTAGTCGCTCTAATTGCAACCGTTTCTAAGCACTTCCAATTTTGAGCAATTTTTGAACTTGGACATGATCTCCTGATCAACATTTTTCACTTAATCACTATGAGTTTATCCTCTTTGAATTCATGAATGGTCTTCACTTGAGAATGGTCTTCACTTGGACTCTCTCTTTGATTTGGAAGGAACAACTATTATGTTCAGAGTTAACATTTTGATTCGTGAATGAGTTTTTGAAATAATAACTATTATGATCAGAATTAAATTGTCATGAATTTTGCAGCTGTATGTTGTAATCAAGATTCATGTAGCCGCATTATGTACTCAAGATTCCTACAGCTGCGTTATGTACTCAAAATTTCTCTGTTTTAGTTGATTAGCAGAATCTGGTTCGGAAATGTGACTTGTGTGATTTCAATTAAGCATGTCATGATTTCTTAATTCAATTAGAGTAATTGTCATAGTTAATCATTTGTTGATTTTGGAGTTTATGGAATTACAGATAGCTTGTTAATAAATTGTGTTGTGTGAGTAATTAGATTTAGGCATAAATTTTATCTTTTACATGTTGAGTTTTTTTTAATCAAGTAGCACTAATTCAAATAGATCGTTAATTATTTTCCTTGATTTCTCAACAATTTTTAATTATTTCATCATTTGATTAGATTTATGCATTTTCTTGATCATGTTTTTATCAATAGATTAGTTTCAAACTAGGAATAGAAATTCCTACTTAATTTAGGAATAGATTTCAGATTTCATGATGTTAGTTTAGGTTAGAAGCTATGATCCTATGTTACCTACGCTTTTTCCTCGAAGCTTATGAGCCCTTTTTGATAATTTAATTTTGGAATTGTAACACATATAATTTCCCCAACATTTTTGGCGTTGTTTTCAGGGAGGTGCTAAAGGGATTGGAGCATAGTTTCTTTCACAAGTTTTTTGTGTGATCTTTGTTGTAGGGCAACTAGAGGGCGGAGAAGACAGTAAGACATGAGTGAAGAGCCACGCATTCGCTTTGGTTTGGTGTCCCTCCAAAGTCTAGTTCTCCAAGTAAGCGAGGAGTTCAATCTTGGTAATTTTTATTGCAATTAGCAGTTTTAATTCATTTAGAGTAAAATTTCAAGCTCTTTAACGACAAAATATTTTTGGGGTGATGTAATAACCCCTGTGTACTAATCCATGTTGTGATATAGGGATCATAAACTAGCAGGAGAAATTCAAAAACAATTTAGATCTTGAATAATGTCCCTCAAAGTACTTTCTCAAATCCTAGTAGTAGTTGGCATATATGCTTGTCAAGAAGAGTTCATCTTGACCACATTCACAAAATTATCTATGTCTCCACAGCTAGAAAAGGATTTGGAAGTCTCCCTTGATTCCTCTTGCCTATATACCAAGGAGATCAATAAATCATGTACCAAATATGATGGGGATCATCTAGTTGAACTTGATATTGAAGAAATTTCACCATGCCCAAAAACAAGCCTTGTATGCATTCCAGAGACCAATTATCCAAGTTTGGCTGACATGATCGAGGAGGAATTTCAAAGTGGTCCAGATGAAGAAATGGGAATACGACCAGAATTACAATGATCATTGGTTCTAGATCATAATCCAATCAAAGTAACACTCTCATTTTCAAATACTCTTTATATCACATCTTTCAAAATTGTTGATTTTTCATGCTCATGTACCTTGCAAATTTTATATGTTAAATCTGGGAACGAATATACCTTTGTACCTGATCCACACATGGCTTCATTGGAAGTTCTCTTTCACTTGAAGGAGGACATATTTTCTCCAGTAGAGTAGGAAATTTATTATTGTAATAAATAAATAAATGAGAATAGCAAAGATAAAAATAATTCCTTTTGTGAAAACCAACTTATTTGACGCAACTGGACAGGGACTTTACTTGAAAACCAGGTAACTGGTGGGAAAAGTTCCCAATAAAGTTTGTAAATTTGTATGAGTTCTTCAAATCATGTATCTTTCAAGTCATTATGTTTATACTTGAGTTGGTTTATGTGGGATCCCTTAAGGCCCACCTACCAACAATCCTTGTCCCATCGACATCAACACATTATCTAGGATCAAGGTTAGAGTTAGATAAGGTACCTAGGAGCCTGCATGTTTTAATGGAAGGTATCCTTGTCATCTAATAAGAAAATACAACAATGTTTCTTGGTGGATGAATTTTGCAGTTCATTCGACTTTGACAAATCCATTCATGGCTAGTAGAATGTACATATTGCCTTGATTCCCATTGAAATCAAAGGTGGGATATCTCGCATTGGTTAATGACCTCCTCAATCATCAGTAATCCAATGATTCTTGCTTATGTTCAAAATCGAAACCATTTATTCACATATGAAATATTGCACATGGGTGTGTAGTGGTTGAAGACTATATGGTTTTATGATCTCAACACATATTTGCAACAGTTTGGATCTTTGTATCAACATTTCCATTTTCATTTGCAACAATATATTCATTTCAGTAAAGGCTTCCATGCAGCATCCTGGTCATTTATTTTCAACAGCAGTTACCTTTCCTCAGTTTTTTCGGGACATAAAACTCCTCAAGCATGGGGGAGAAGGGGACCTTTAGTTCATCCTTCAACCTTTCAGTTCATCCTTTAGCCCTTCAGCTCATCCTTTAGCCCTCTTTAGCAGATCAGATCAGCAGTCAAATCAGCTCTAGCTAAACTCTTAAATTGATGTTCTACTGAAGATTTTTTATCATAATTATTGTCTCGGCTTTTACTCTTATTTGAGTGTTATGAGTCTTTAATATGCAAGTGCTGAATTAGATTGGGCTTTTTCTAGGTTGTGGCAAGGGCCCGCCATGAACTTGGAACTGAGCCTTGTAACCATTGTAGCATGTAGGAGGTGTGTTTTTATTCAGTAAATATAATTTTATTTCATTTTTAAATCAATTTTTTAATGGTTTTCAGAATTCCAACACTTCATTTGATACTCTATATTTATTTATGTTTTGTAGATTTGAGTAGAGGCAAGTGAGTGCATTGTTGTTGGTTTCTCTTTGCAGTGTGTCGAGTACATGCATAGTCATATTTTGTACTTAATTGTTTGAACATTTTGCACTTAAGCACTATGAGGTTATCCTCTTTGAATTCATGAATGGTCTTCATTTCGACTTTGTCTTTGATTTGGAAGGAACAACTATTATGTTCAAAGTTAAAGTTTTGATTCGTGAATGAATTTTTGAAAGCGTAACTATTATGATCATAATTAAATTGTTGTGAATCTTGTAGCTATATGTTGTACTTAGGATTCCTGTAGCCGCATTCTATACTAAGGATTCATGTAGATGAATTATGTACTCAGAATTGACTTGTTTTAGTTGATTAGCAAAATCTGGTTTGGAAGCATCAGTTGTGTGATTTCAATTAAGTCTGTCACGGTTTCTTAAGTCAAATAGAGTAATTCTCATAGTTAATAATTTGTTGATTTTGCAATTTATGGAAATAGAGATAGTTTGTTAATAAATTGTGTTGTGTGACCAATTAGATTTAGGCATAAATTTTATCTTTTACATGTTGATTTTTTTTAATCAAGTAGCACTCATTCAAATAGATCGTTCATTATTTTCCATAATTTCTCAGTAATTTTTAATTTTTTCATCATTTTATTAGAGTTATTCCTTTTCTTGAGCATGTTTTTATCAATAGATTAGTTTCAAAATAGGAATAGAAATTGTGTACATAATTTAGGAATAGATTCAAATTTCATCATGTTAGTTTAGGTTAGATGCTTTGATCATGCGTTACCTGCGCTTGTGCCTCGAAGATTTCGAGCCCCGGCTGATAAATTAATGTTGGAATTATAACACATATGTTTTACACACAAGTCTAAATCAACATTATAGGAACACTTCACACACTTGGAAGATGGGATTCCCTAACATGTTCTAGTCAAGGACAATCGATTTCGAGTCGCCTTGAAGATATGAAACCTCCAAGGGGTCCTCTTTTCCTACTCATAAGTCATTTTCTCATTAATGGACCAAGAGAGGGGAGATGGATTCAAAATTCTATATAAATAGGCCACTAGAAGACCAAAAATAGGGGAATGTTATGCTCACAAAATTTCTCCTAAGCATTCCTGCATCCCATTGTTGAAGAAGAAGTAGAGCATTGTTATGCTAGCCAATTTTTTTCTCAACAATCCAACATTGTAGTGTGGAGAGAATTTCACCATTGAGATAGCCTTGATACCTCTTTGAGAGATATGAGATGCTTGCAAAGAGATTGAGGAAAGGAACCGCCTTGTTGAGGATTTTGAGAACCATTGCTCAAAGCATTCTCTCCAAGTGTTTAGTATTCATCTATTGTATTCATATTCTATTTTCAGCAATCAATAAAGGGGTCCCTTTTCCATTACTTTTTTGTCTTGTTTTCTTCATCAAACATGGTTTCTATGCTTATTTTCTAGTTTAGTTCATTTTTATGTATGCATTGTTTTCACCATATACAGTTCTTTGTTTACTCATGTTTTTCCACTAAAAACAACCAATTCTATCTATTATTTATTTGCAGTAAAAAACCAATTGCAAAGAAGGTGTCTTTTGGTACCCCATGACAAAAAAAACACCAACACTCATATTCCAACTTGACTATTTTATTTGCAACTTATTCAATTAGGAAATGGTACTTTATTGGAATATGTTTTTTCTTTGAATGGAAAATAGGGTTATTAGACATGTTGATTTCACTTCTATTATCACAAATGATAGATATAGATATTGTACATATTATAAAGTTTGATTCATCCATCAGAGTTGAGTGCAACAAAAATTTGCGATATATTTTCCTTCAGCAATAGAGAGATAAATTAAGGCTTGATTCTTGCTCAACCATGAAACAAGACATGAACCAAGAAAGAAAACACCACCACTAGTGCTCTTTCATTCATATACATCACCTACCCAATCAGCATCAGTAAAAATAGTTAGTGAAAACTATTTACCTCTGGGGTACCAAATCCCATAGTCCATATACAAATAATATCGCTGAGTATAGTGCATTGATGGAACTTCTCTCTGATGCCATTTCATTTGGTATTAACCACATCATCATTAGGTTAGTGTAATATTCCAAAATTAGCATGCAGCTAATTGGAATATAGATTTTTTTTTATCACCTAGCAGTTGAATAAATGGGTAAGGAGGCCCATGCAAATTAAAAATATGAATAAAATCCCTCATAATGTAAAAAGGGATCAACATAAGAGCTGGATTTCACACCCTCGTGTGTGAAAAGGGGAAAATACATGAGGACAAGGTCAAGTTTGACCAAGTCAACAGCGCTGGAAAGGAAGGTGGAGATCATCTATGGAGACAACACAATGATAGTGGAAGGAATATTCCTTGGTGGAGGAAACCCTAATGAGTGGGACCCGAGGTGAGAGGGCTTCCATTTGTATAAAAGGAGGGAAGGTAGCCATAGCAATACATGTTATGGATTATTGATTTTGTGGTATGTTAGACTATTGTGCTTTCTTCAACTGTTTAGTTGAGATTGTTGTGCTGCTTCGCACAAGGCATTCCTATTTAGGAATTCCTTCTCCTTTCTTAAGAGGCCTCTTGAAGGAGTTTTCACTTCATTTCTCCACATCCAGGCTTTAGGCCAAGCCACCTCCTTCAACTACAACATTATTTCTGCAGCAATATAATGTTGTGTTATAGGGTGTTGCAGTGGAGGATTCACAACACCACTTTCGGAGCTTATTTTTCAAAGGAGGAAGCTTCCTTTCCTTTGGGAGATCAGTGAGGAAGCCCTTGGAGAAGATTTCATATCTTGGCACTTGGACAACACAATTTCTATCTCCTACAACGCATTCCCTCTCCTTGACTACATTATTTTCAGTGAGTATTTGCAGTGAGGGTTGCAGTGATTTTTTGGAGGGTGAGATCTTCAGTGTTAGGATCAGTCTTTCACTTGGAAGATACATTGGAGGAGGCTTGTTCAACTTGTGCATCATCTTCACCCATCTCCATCCAGTTCTTGAGTTGCAGCTGTTATTCAATCCTAGGACTACAACTCCGACATTTTTTCCATTTTGCATATTTCAGGAAATCCTTCCAGGTTTGGATTGAAATTGTGTTTGGGAGCTTAGATCTTCACTCCCAACATTATATGAGCCATCTATTTGCAGACTTATTTTATTTTACATTCCCATGTCGCAGTTTACCATCTATAATTGCGTTGTACATGTTCATGAGCATTTTTCAATATAGCAACATTTCACTTTTGGCATATGTATTCATGGGAGGTTGTTTTGCCTTGATTATTTGAGTTGTATTGCACTTACTTGCTGCTGATTTACATAATAAAATGGCTCCATGGTTTCCATATGTTTTGGTATGATGTTATTCAATACTATTTCCAGTTTTTTGTTCATGTATTACTGCATCCCCATTTTGGGATATTACAATGGTGTCAGAGCATAATCTTGGCTCAGCCTATGGAATCTCAACCAATATGCTATCAAGAAGACAAGAAGAAGAAAATATGAACAAAAAGGACAAGAATAAGACTCCATTATTTGGAGGAAGGAAGGAAGAGAAGCTCTCAATACTTCTTTCTCAAACTATGCAGAGTATTAAGAGAGATCTCAAGGAGACGAGAAGGGAGATGAATAGAGAATATCCAAGAGAGTTTGAATCTGAAGAAAACTCTATATTTTCATATGATGAGTGTGAGCATGCAGCAACACACTATGATGCATAGCGTAATCACATGCCCAGATTTGCTATGAGGGAGAAAGAAGAAGAAGAAATGTCTAAGAGGGAAACTCTTAGTGATTTTCTGCAACAATATGAGTCTCAAACTCAAAAGTTTAGAGATCATATCACTTTTTCAGAATTCTGCAAGATAAAGGTGGAGAGAAGCAAGAAGCATAATAAGAGTAGATTTATCCTATCTACTTTTGATGGTTCACCTACATGTTCAGCTAGAGGTTGGGTGGAGGAGCTAGACACCTATTTGCAGTAGCACCAAATTTCTGAAGATGAAGCTATCAAAGTTGCAGCACTACATTTTGGAGGTAAGGCCTATGCATGGTGGATATTTGAGTATTTTTCTTTGAAAAATGCAAATACTTATTCTTATGCAAGGTTCACTAAGAAATTAGTGGAAAGATTTGATAAGAAATGTTACACCATTTTTTGGTCATCTAACCTATTATCATTAGATGGACCTAGGTACACCATGTAAGACCAATTTTACCCAAGCAAAATTTCTTTCACTATGAAAATAACTTAGTAAACCACCTTTATTAAGTTGTTTATGGTCTAAATAGGAAACCCCTTGAGAAAATATTAAATAAATATACATTTGTTTGATTTCCTCAAGGAATAATTAGTTAAATAGTAGTTTAATTAATATTTCTGGTTATATTTAACCCAAAACAAGGAAATTAATTAGATTATCATTATTTATCTTATTATTTTCTAAAAATAATTGTTTAAATCTTATTTAAATAATATTATTTGTTAAATATGATTAATTCACCCTTAAATAATTAAATAAATCATTATTTATTTGATTATTACTCAACCACATCCTTAAAATGATAAATAAATCATTTATTTATTTATTATTTACAAATAAAGGGATTTGACCCAAGTCAAATTCCTTTTCCCTCCAACAAATATAATAAAATATTCCATAAAAGTTGGATCTTGATTTTGTTAATAATATTTTACCTATGCACCAATATCTAGACTAACTCAATATTTTGTTATAAATAGAAGTGTTTTCCCATTAATTTACCGCCTTTTGTTGCCTAAAGATCACTCTGGATCTAAACTTTTGGTCTGGCTATTGATCCACCATCATAGCCATATTTTTCCATTTTTATCAGGGTTTTCTATGCCATCAAGGGAGAGGAATTCTATATCTAAAGTGCTAAGGACTTACAAGAACTCATCCCATTAAGGAGAGAGGGAACACCCTCTTGTGTTTTCCTCCCAGGTGCCATCAATACAAAATTCATTTGATATATTCTTGTCTTTTCTATTGGATGCATGGAGTAAATCTTGTTTTTTCTACTGTTTAATGTCTTCTAATGCATAGATCTAGATTTCTACAGCATTTATCTTGATCACCTAACTCCAGATCTGAAGATATTAGCAGTCATTTTTGCTGTTAGGGTTGTTTGTTATGCATAGCTAAAGTGGTATTTTTTTGTACACTTGGAATTAGGATTCATACTAACAACTGGCGACTCCACACGGGTTTACGATTACGACTGTTGTTGTTTTTCTGATCCTTGCATATACAGCTGCTTCAAACCCTAGGATTTCTCTTCAGCCCCTTGTTTTTTCTTTTCTTGATGTTTTTTTTAACCTATAAAACCGTAAAACGATAAAAATTCTAACTTCCATGTGTTTTAGGACCTATTGCGCAGGTGACAGACATCAGCCACAGCTGAGACAGCAACTTTTTCTAAAACCTACTGCCGAGAGTGCTAGAAGTACAGGTCATGCTTTTTGGCCCAAAACCTATGACCTGGACCTCCAGGCACACTTTACAGCCCAAAAACTACGACCTCTGCTAAAAACAGGTCAGAAACTATGACCTGGACTTTTTGCAGGGATTTTTTTGAAAGTTTTCTGGGTTTGTATGAGTCTCTGTTCAGGGTTGTTTGACCTCCGTATCCACCCATTTTGGACCTATAATTTTTCTGTTTTTCTCAACTAAGTGGGAACCTAGCCCCATAGGGCTTCAGTACCCTCCACTTTTTGTGGAAGAGTTTTTGTTGTTGCAAGTTGTCTGAAATTTCAGAGTCTTCAACCATTTTTTTAGATCTGATACCTCACCTTCAGATCCGCTTCAGATCGGCTTGTTATCCATCCAAATCACCTCATCTAGATTTTTTTTGGTTTTCCTCTAGGGTTCACTCTGTTTCCCTT
This sequence comes from Pinus albicaulis, assembly GCA_034641835.2. Lineage (NCBI taxonomy): Eukaryota > Viridiplantae > Streptophyta > Pinopsida > Pinales > Pinaceae > Pinus > Pinus albicaulis. The sequence goes on along the minus strand of CM076584.1, from coordinate 1,189,702,526 downwards.
CACGAGATAGCCTTTCGCCACCTTTTTTTTTACAGTAATTTTTCCTCTGATTTGTTGTTTTTTTCTGCACCACTTTCCAGCAAATTTTGTCTTTTAAATCCCTGTTCCTCTTGACCTTAGATATATTAGCTTTTTTTTACTGTGTTTTTATTAGTTTTTTACTCACCTATAGACTAGTTGTTGAGAGACCCACCTCCTTGGGCTTAGATTATTGCATTCTTAGCCATTTATTTTCTGTTTTTGCAAGCCTATATATTGTCATTTGCAGGTTTATTTACAGCTATACAATGACACTTTTTCTTTTTCTTTAAAAACATCTAGGTTTAAAAAATAAAATTTACACACACACTCTAAACAAAAAAAGGATTGGTTAACACTGCCAAGCAAAGACTCTAAAACATTGAAATCATTTGATCCTGCACCTCTTTGCCCTTGTTTCGACATTGAAATCACTTGATCCTGCACCTCCCTGCCCTTGTTGGTCTCTTTTTCCTTTGTGTTATGTTTTTGTTGTCACCATTGCGCCACCAAAGCATTTATCCCGGAGACTTCTTGGCCTTCATCCTCAGTTTTCGGCAGAAAGACTTACTCCTCCACATAGGGTTCGAGTTAGTCCCCCACCAAGTCTGCACACCGACTCTTCTTCTAGTCTTTTGGGTTCTCCTTCTCATTCCACCTTCGGTTCTCCTCCTGACACCTTCACCATGTCTGGTGCAGGACCTTCTGCTGGTGGTAACCCTGACCCTCAGGCTGGGAATACCACTAGCAGGACCGCAACGAACACTACCTCGGCTGCACCCTTGCTCCCTTTCATGGCAGGCCTCAGCCTCCCCGATTTTGACCAGTTGATAAATGACCCTATACACCATGATGCTAGTTGGCCTACTATGCTAACAGAGCTCCCTTTAAACATCCCAAAGTTTTAAGGCCTTGCTGGAGAAGATCCTTCAAATCATATTCGATCTTTCCACATGTGGTGTGCGTCTAACTCAATTACCAATGAATCTATCTATCTTTGGTTGTTCCAACGAATGCTTACAGGTGAAGCTTCTAAGTGGTATGTTGACCAGGCGCCTTCCTCCCATACCACCTTTGTAACTCTTTCCTGGGATTTTTTGTCTTATTTCAAGCTTCCCCTTCGTTACGACACTAGTACTGAACTCTTGACCTCTTTCCGCCAATCGCCTGCAACCCGCCTATCCAACCATGTTCAGGAATGGCAGAGAAGAAAGAGCCTATGTCGAGCCCCTACCTTCAAATATTGTGTCTACATGGACTGGTTCCTTAGATCTCTCTTTCCACCTATGGGGAAAGATGTCGCATCGCACTTTCCTCAAACCAAAGAAGCCGCTCTCCAAATTGCATTAAAATATGACCTGATCTACGCTCAGTTGGGTTATGTTTATATCGTTCTACCTGATCTTCCTAGACTCGGTGGTTCCAACGCACCGGGGGCATATTACGCCGCTGACGGTATCATTGGAGCTCTCTTTAATCCGTATTCTCAACCTCCCATGGGCTATGGTTTTCCTCAGGGAGGGGCCAGCACCTCCTGCAATTTTCCCCCTCCCCGTAGCACTATCCAGGATATGGCATGCCTCCTCTTTTTTCCCAACCTTCTGTTTACCACACTGATACCCAACCTCCTTATTATCCGTATCCACATACTGGTGCTCTAGCTCCTCCAACATTAGCACCTCCTCCTCCCTTGCCTTCTCAACCCTCGTAACAGCAACCACCACCCCCTCTGAGGCAGGTGTACGCACAGCAGGGCACGACTAATCCTCCTCCCTCAAAAATGAAGAGGAAAGGCACTCAAAATCAAGCTACCCCTGGTAATTCTGGATCTAATCAAGGTAATGCTCCTAACACTACAAACCAGCAACAAGGCACTCAGCCTAAGCAGGACAAGCCTCTTCGTACAAACAAGCCATGTTCTTGTTGTGGTGTTTATGGTCATTATACGCATTATTGTCCTCTTTCTACCACAGATGCGATGGCTATGGGAGTCTCAAGCAACATTGAGAGGCCGACAAACCTTCCCTTCCGTTCCTCCCGCCTTGCTCCTAGTCAACCGGTCGTGCTTACGGATCCTTTCCCTCGGCAAGGATTTGTGGCTACCCAACCACCCGAAGGTCGGTGGCCACTCAACCTTTTCCATCTCGGTTCCCCCTCGTTAGACTCCTATACCAATAGGTGTCATATTTCATAATTGACTTGATGAACTATGTAATATGTTCATACATTTCCTTGTTGCAAAGGTTTTCAATATTTTCAAAAAAATCAAAAAAAATTAAAAAAATGTAAAGAGGGTATACCCTAAAAAGAAAAAATCAAAGGGTGAAAAGAATAAAATGGTCAAAAAAAGTGAAAGAAATGAACCCCAAACAAAAATAGACCAGGAAAGTGTGCAAGTCTAAATGCCACTACTATTTCATTTTCTCTAATAAGCAATTGTGTGCGGCTTGTTAAACTTTTGCCACAATTTATGAAGAGTCAAACTGTTTAAACTTGACTCATTCATTTTTCAATTTCATGTTGTAGAATAGAGAATAAATATCTCGGCCAAACAGCTTTAATCTTGGCGAGATAAGTAGATAGGTAGAGTTAATAAAAGGTGCTCAACGACTTTAATCGAGCCCTTGGATGTAATAAGGTTAGAACTAGATAGATTTCCATATGTAAAAGAAAAAGTGTGATAAGGGTTTGCCAGTCTAAGTGCACCCTAATAAATAAGAAAAATGGTAGAGTAAAGTAGGTAAGGTAGGTAGATGATGTTGCGGAATTACATGTGATGAGTAATGGCTTTAGATGTGTGAAATCTTTTATTTTCATCAAAAAGTGCAAAGGCGTACACTCCACTCGGAAGAATTTCAAAGAAAGGCCAAGTCAAATTATTAACTTCCCTTCTCATTTTTCCCTAAACATTTCACTAATTTCCCCTAAGTGCTAAGGTATTTGAAAATTAAAGGGGCTCAAGGCATTTCCTTGACTTTTTGGAGGGACCGGACCCTCGGCCCAATAATTGGAAAAAAACCTAAGTACTTAAAATCATTCATCATCACACTCATTTACTTCAAAAAATTCTTTCCTAAGTAAAATCCCATTTTACTTAGGAAAATCATGAGATATTTTATAAAAAAACCCTCAAAATCACATTTTATCCTAAGTTTAATTGATGAAGTGATTATAATATAATTTGCTTCCAAAAACTTCACTTTCTTAGCTATATTAATGTATTTTGAAGTTTACCTTGTCCCCTTGTCATATTAACATTGATTTTATTTATTAACTCCTTATAGAAATGACCTTCTCCTATTATATATCATTCCTTTTATATAATATCCCAAAAACCGATGTATTATGATTTTAACCAAAGTATTTATTCCTCACTCGTTCAAATAAAAAAACCCACTTTATACCCCCCTTTGGTTAAAATATATCATTATATGTTAATCCCACCCCCTATGGTAATTGGATTAATCTAATTTAATTATCGGATAATAAAAAATATGAAAAAAACTTTAAACATATAATATATGTGTTTTAAACAAAAATAAATCGAAGTTTAATTCAAACAAAACTTCGAAACAACCCATCTCTATGTATATTTTTCCCCTCGTCCGATCACGTTTCCGCTTTTTTAAACAAAGGAATTAATTAATCCTCATGATTAATTAAGAACCTAACCCGCCAATCAAAACGCTCCCGAAATGATTAATTGATAATAAATTACGTCGGGCCCGCCCTATTAACTCCCCGTCAACTTCATGTCCCGAACACCGTTCAATCGAGCTCGCTCCAAGATCAATGGCTATTGATAATTTCGCTGGCCATCCTAATCCGAACAATAACGCGCAGGGGAGCCGGTGGTTTTTTAAACGAGTGCCATGCCACGCGTCATTCGCTCTATGGAATCGCCGCCCATCCGCTCAATACCGCCTTCCCTCAAAAGCGGTGCGGGGGAAACCGCTTACCGCCTACCCTCTGTGACAAATCCACTCGTACCCGTTGATTTCATCATTAAAAACCCACCAACCTTTTGAATTTGTAAATAAAACAAATGTGCCCGCGTCGTTTTCATTATCTTGTGCACGAACCAGTCTCCCATGCAGAAAATTTCAAAAAAACAACTGTTGAAGCCTGTCGTCCATTAACTTGTCGAAGAGAATTGCGATCGAGTATTCCAAGGTTCTTCCGCCATAACTCGCTACTGCTCAAATCATCGTTCATTCAAAGCTTACCCACCAATATCAACCGTTTACCCGTTTAAAGATAAACACCCTAGTGTTGCTCATTTTCACCTGATTGTGCGAGAAAAACCCTTTGTAACCCAGACTACGCCACTTGAAGCCTCCGTTAACCAATTCGAGCATGGTTTACCTCCCCAAAAAATCATTCTAGATTCACTCCACAAATCTCTCAAAATCAAATGAAACATTTTCGACCTCCCTTGCAAATCAATGCTTTCTTAACAATTTGTTTTGTTTTACAGTGTGATCGGAAGACCACATCCTTGGATAAACAATCTTAATACTAGTCATAAGAATTTTTTTACTCCAAGAGTGTTATCAAATCTATTCAAACGAGAGATGGAAGATAAAACATACAGGTTGAAAGAAAAGAAAAAAGAAACAGGATATTAAACGATTTACTATTGAAACGGATAGTAAAAACCTAAACTACACAATGAAGGTAAAAGGACACAATAAAGAACAATCAAAGAGTATCGGGATTAAAGAGTATCGGATTGAAGACCAAGTCAAGTAAATCAACTAGCATGAAGATAAACAAGCAGGGGAAGACGATTTACAAAAACAGAACATACAAGTTCATGACAAAGTGAAGACAAGATAAAAAAACAAAGCGATCAAAGGTAAACGTAAAAAAGTAATTATAGAGGCGGAAAAATGGTAAAAAGAGATGAAAATACTTTCACCAACATTCAATTTTATCTAAAGTGAAAGTAAAACAAATCAAAAGAACAAAAAAGTTAAAAGATGAAATTAGAGCAAAAAATGGTACATTCTTCAAAAATTTCTCTGTTTAATACATAGTTTTGCGGGAAACTATTGTGGTCAAACAAAGATGAATTTTGAAAAAACTGAAGGATTTTTATGTTCTTAAGCGAGACCATCTACAAAAAACCTCTCTCACTTTTCTAACAACTATTATGGTTTTGGAAATATTAAACAATTTTGGAAAGCATTTTTTGCGAGAAAATACCAGTTAAGTCATCATTTTGCGAGAGAAGATTGTGGTAAATCCAAAATAAATAATACAACACCGAAGGAGGTTTTTGTTCCTAAGAGACCCATATACAAAAAACCTATGTCACTTTTTTGCACAGTTGATTTCAGAATGAGAGATACATGCACATATTTACGAGTTATTTTTTTAGACTCGTAAAACTTTGTTTTACACATATTTTTACGAGAGACTATTGTGCACAACTGGAGAGGAATTTTGGGAAACTGAAAGATTTTTATCTCACCAACATATTAATCCACAATAACCTCTTTCACTTTTTACATATCTATTACATATTGATAAATACAAAGATATCATTGGAGCAGAATGCACAAAGAAAGGAAGCGATTAGTGACTTGGATGCATCATCATCAACTAAGAGTTGGATCAAATTCGAATTCTCCTCTTTGTCATCACCTATCCATAAGAAATAGTGCCAAATATATGCATTATTTTGAGTTTCCTTTACTTAATTTCTATTTATGTAAAATATTTGGAGATATTTGTGAACTAATCTTGATATTTTTTTCAAGATATTTTAGTTTAGAATTTGTATAAATACTCCCTCAATTGGAGTATTGAGGGTGGATTCTTATACTTTGTCTGTAACATTGACTTTTTGGAATAAAGTGCTATTGGAGAAATTTCTTTGTGGCTAGTTGTATGATGGATTGACGCTAAAGAATTTTTACAGGATTCATGTGTCGAACTACGAATCAATAAGTCATCCTTTCCCTTGTGTTTTAATTCTTTATATTTGTTTATTATATCATATTGTTTCATTTCTAAATAATTAATGAAAGAGAATAAATCGAGAAAGTACTTAAGTGTAATCTGATTTCAATCATTTTTTATTCTAAATGTTTTCTTCTAAATTGGTTATAAACAATGAATTCTTAATTGCTCTTGTTTATCCAAAGTTTATGCATTTGATTATTTAGTAAAGAATACTTAACTAATATTTATTGGTAATCACTCATTTTTCTCTCTATGAATATGTTGAAAGATTCTTAATTTCCTTTCATCCATTCTAAACCCATTCCATTCACTTTAGATCTAAAATTGTTCTTTGGTTTGATTATCTTGCCCTCGTAAAGCCATTTTTTGCCGATAAACTTAATCCAGAGTGAAACCATATTTTTGACTCCATAGCCCAATGGCCTCGAAACTACTTAATCTTGCCCTCGCTACGGAATTCCACCATTCAAATTGAAACAAAATCCCCGGACTTCATAACTAGCCTAATATCTTCTAAAACAAAGCTAAACTTGAAAGAGAGAGCCCTCTCTCGGGATACGCATTGGCTAGATTCTCGTATCTAAAAGATTGGTTTGTGGTTACTTTGGACCCCTTTCCTCTTCCAACAACTTCAAGGAAAATCTCGAGTGATAACACCCCCCGATTACCAGATTCTCATGATGTCCTCTCGATCGGCCTTCTAAACCTGTCTTCTCCCTCGGCCCTTCACCTTCAACCGGTACTCATGAGCACCTTTATCCTCCAGACCCGCTACCCCCACCCCGGTAAACCCAAACCTTATCTTTATTTTACCCCGATTCAACCGATTTCCATGACGTCTCCCACCCTGTAATAGTGCCCCAACCACCTAAATAGGGACCACCTCCCCTGTTGTGACCGCTCGGGTAAGACAGAAAATATTGCGAGGGGGCATCACCGCAGGATCCGCCTACTACCGTTGACATCCCTCCTCCCCGATGTCAACATGACAGAGCCTTCCACCACCATTTTCTACCTATCATCATCCATGAGACCCTCGGTGGAAGCCCCCATGGGTAATTCCCCTGATGATCCACTTGACCTCCCTTCAATGATCACCCCGGGCTCAACATTGGTAGATACTTTATCTGCTTACTCTTCAGTCATCCCCCATGACATTGCGTATGTGAGCCTTTCTTCACATGATGATGAGTCAGGTAGCTCTACCGTGGCAGGTGGTCTCCCTTCCTCCATTCACCCCATTTTTCACTCTGATGAAGACATTATGGAAGCACTGACCTATCTTGACTTTCCATGGGATGATATGCACCATCATGCATACTTTCTCCCGCAACAATCCCATGACCAATATGATGTGGAAACTAAAGACTTCATTCCTAATGAAATCGATTGGTTTATAAATCCCATTCATGCACCTGATGCTTTCAAAGAAGGAAAAACGGCCAATATATCCCCTACCACTAAAATTAACATTTCTGACAAACTAGGGATAGAAGAAAATATCACCTTGGTTGAGGCTTACACCAAGCTATTCAAAGAATTCTGCGATTTTTTCGCCTGGTCCTATTCAGAAATGCCTGGACTTAATCCTGCCATTGTCGAACAACATATTGATACATGGTCTATTGCCAATCCTGTCCGTCAAAAGCTGAGGCCCATTAATCCTTCCAAATGAGAAGTTGTCAAAGCCGAAATCGATAAGCTCAAGCAGGCTGGTTTTATCTACCCTATTGAATACACCACTTGGGTGTCCAATCTGGTTCCCGTTCTCAAGAAACAAGGCACCATCTGTGTTTGCACTGACTTTCATGATCTGAACAAAGCTTATCCCAAAGACATCTTCTCCACACCATTCATTGACCAAATCATTGATGAGTGTGTGGGGCATGAGATTCTATCCTTTATGGATGGTTTCTCTGGATACAACCAAATTATTATTCGTCGTGCTAATCAACTTAAAACCACTTTCATTAGTCTGTGGGGGACCTTTTCCTATCGAGTCATGCCTTTTGGCCTTAAAAATGCAGGAGCCACTTTTCAACGGGTTATGTCTTACTATTTTCATGACCTAGATCATATTATCCTTGCTTATTTAGATGACCTTACTACGTGTTCGAAACATTAGGCGCAACACCTCCACGACCTATGTACCATCTTTCTCCGATGCCGCAAGTATAATATCCGCCTCAGCCCACTGAAGTGTGTCTTTTATGTACCTGTCGGCCATCTTCTAGGCTTCATTGTGTCTAAAGATGGTATCACGCTTGACCCATTAAAATTTCGAGCCATTCTTGAGCTTCCTATCCCACGTACTTTACGCCAATTACAAAGCCTCCAAGGCAAAGCTAATTTCCTTTGCCGGTTCGTACCTGACTATGCCACCACCATGCATGGGTTCCTTAGACTCCTTCGCTTTAATATTCCTTTTTTTTGGGATACCTATGCTCAAGAGTCTTTTGATGCCCTAAAATATGCTCTAACATCCGCTCCCTTGATTCATCCACCTAACTTTGATAGGGATTTCATCCTGTATATCTCCGTGTCCACCCACTTGGTCGTTGGAGTCCTCATTCAGGAAGGTGACAATGGAATTGAAAATGTTATCTATTATGTCAATAAGAACTTGGTAGGACCTCCTATATCCTACTCACATGAAGAGAAATTAGCATTGGCTGTCATGTTCTCAGTCCAGAAACTTTGTCATTACATCCTCATGCATTCCACCAAGGTCGTGACTAATTCCAACCCTATGGCCTTCCTATTGAGTCTTCTAATCATCAGTGGGAAGTATTCTTGTTGGATCGTGATCCTCCAAGAATTCGATCTTGAATTTGTCACACAAAAAAGTAAGAAATTTTTAGCCCTCGTTGAACTCATTTATGAACTACCTACAAGTACGCAAGATCTTCCAGTTAATGATAATCTCCCCAATGAACATTTATTTTCCATTACCATCGATGACCCTTGGTATGGGGACATCCTCACTTATTTGCAAACCCAAAATTTCGTCCTCCATCTTGACCGTGATACTCGACGACTCTGACACCAAGCCCCCTGCTACCTTCTTATTGGTGACGACCTTTATCATCGCGATGTATATTTTGTCCTTCGTCGTTGTCTCACGCACACTGAAGTACAACAAGTCCTCAATGTGTTTCATAGCAGCGCTTGTGGTGGCCACTACCTAAAAAATCATGCACGCTGGGTACTTTTGGCCTTCTCTCTTTGGTGATTGCATTGAGGTAGTCAAACACTGCCCCAATTGCCAACATTTTTCACCTAAGGCACAAGCTCCACCAGCTCCCCTCCATCTTGTCATCTCCACTGGTCCATTCTACAAATGGGCCATATACTTTATGGAGTTTCAATTGCCATCAGCTGGTAACCATAAGTATATCGTCATGGCAGTTGACTATTTCACTAAATGGGCTAAGGCTATGCCAACGTTTAACAACACGGTAGCTACTGCAACTCTCTTTTACTTTAACCATGTGATCACTCGATTCGGAGTTCTGAAAAAATTGGTCTCCAAACATGGCCGACACTTTGAAGTTGAGATATGGCGCGAGCTATCTTCCCTGTTGGGCTTTGAGCAGCAATATTCCTCCTCTTATTACCCCCAAGGTAATGGCCAAGTTGAAGCAGTCAATAAAATTCTTAAAACCATGCTTCAATGAATGGTGGATAAGCACAAAACCAACTGGCACCTTATGCTCTTCCCTGCTTTGTGGGCCTATAGAAATTCTGTTAAAACCACCATCGGGTTTACTCCTTTCCACCTTGTTTTTGGAGAGGAGGCAGTCCTACCGATCATTTGTGAAATCCCTTCCCTTCATCTAGCCATCGGACTTCTCCCTGACACCCAACCTTTAGAACATCGACTTATCATGCTTGAGCATGCTTCTGAAGACCGTCATGTTGCATTGCAAACCATTGAGGCAGCTAAGAAATGCACCAAAGCTCAATATGACCGAAAAGTCCAACCTCGTACTTTTCACGAAGGTGATCTTATTCTGGTGTATGACCAGGCCCATGACATCCTTGGTCATGGGAAGTTTGAATCATTATGGCTAGGGCCTTACATCATCAGCAAGGATTTAGGTAAGGGGGAATATCTATTAGAGGACTTCGAAGGCCATTCCCTTCCCAATCCTTGCAATGCACTCTATCTGAAGAAATATTACCCTTAACATTTCTTTCTGGAAATGCATTTTTTATTTTATTTTCTTTAGATAGCTAGCTCATACTTTTTAGTGATTTGATACTTCCCCAGGACACACTTTTTCCAAGAAGCGTCACTTCACCCCTCCTCAAAACCTAATTTCTTCACTTGCAACACTCATAATGAGGGGCACCACTTTTCCCCCATACTTGTCCACGCTCGTGTCGAATTTATTTGTGAGTTACCATCTTGTACTCATGTTTTCATGGTCCCCATTGGACCTTTTCTATGTAGCAGCACCATCGAGTCACCCTTGTTTAGAGCATCTGAGTTGAGTCATCATTGCATTCATGGATTCTATCCTGAGTCCCTTTGAATCTTGCTATAGTCCTCCATCTTTCATTGCTTGGCTCCTCTCTCGTGGCGCACATTATGGCCTTCAGCCCCACTATCCCTTATCCCTCATGATATTATGCCAATCGCTGCCAAGTCATCCATGCCCTTTATGCTCTAACAAGGGAAGTCATTCGTTCGCTATTCACTACCTCCCATTTCATCATCATCATTGGTGTCAGTCTATCAGTCGCTCTACTATTTTCTCCCGTGCCTTTGTTGAGGATCCCTTATTGCCTCACCTATGGCGAACCTCCTTCTGTCGACATCACCTCATTCATTCCAGAAGACAGGTCTAGAGGGCGGTGTACCTTGGTTCTAGCTTCCACTCTTGTTCGGTGCCTCGGATCAGGTAAAGGGACTCCTCATTGCCCTTTGACTTGATTGTTTCTCAGCTCCAGCTCCTTTCTGCATGATTGAGATCTGTATACTCGATGGTTTAGTGATGCAACAGCTGACATAGATGATTCCTGGGTGTGTGTGAGATGCCTCAGCCCTCATAAGGGGGTGGCCCTACAGGTAGCCCCCCACACACTCGGATGACCTCTTCATTACAGCCTTCGATGTAGCTCTGTACATTTGATGATGTTGACCTCAACCGCTTGCAGCACCTTTTTGTTTGCATATATCAGTCATATTTTCAGAGCCCTTTCCTGTTTTCAGGGGCATCTGGGTTGCATTTATATCTCATGTACTCAGATATCATTGTACAAGTCTTGGATGTTATCCTAGGCACAATATGTATGTGGGATTCATTATTGTGTTGTTTATTTGGCTCATGTTTATGCCAGCATGTGTTATATTGGCTAGTCCCATGGTTTTTCGGATGCCTTATTGTTTGTACTTTGCCTCGGCGAGCATAGGTATGCCTCCCCTACCACCTATAGCATAGGTACTCATGCTTCAAAGAGACTTGTCGCACCTGTAAGTCTCACCTCCTCAAGGACTAGTTCTTTCAGTGCTTTGGTCTACCATATACTTCTCTCTCTTTATCTTCCCCTTCGATGTCTAGTGATTGAGTTCTTACAATGTACTTCGGTCATACGATTAGCTCCTAATGCTCGCATGCTGGGGAGAAATCTGTTACACCATTTTTTAGTCATCTAACCTATTATCATTATATGGACCCAGGTACACCATGTAAGACCAATTTTACCCCAATTAAAATTGCTTTCACTATGAAAATAACTTAGTAAACCACCTTTATTAAGTTGTTTATGGTCTAAACAGGAAACCCCATGAGGAAATATTAAGTAAATATACATTTTTTTTATTTTCCTCAAGGAATAATTAGTTAAACAGTAGTTTAATTAATATTTATGGTTATATTTAACCCAAAACAAGGAAATTAATTAGATAAATCATTATTTATCTTATTATTTTCTAGGAATAATTGTTTAAATCTTATTTAAATAATATTCTTTGTTAAATATGACTAATTCACCCTTAAATAATTAAATAAATCATTATTTATTTGATTATTACTCAACCACATCCTTAAAATGATAAATAAATCATTTATTTATTTATTATTTACAAATAAAGGGATTTGACCCAAGTCAAGTTCCTTTTCCCTCCAACAAATATAATAAAATATTCCATAAAAGTTGGATCTTGATTTGGTTAATAATATTTTAATTATGCACCAATATCTAGACTAACTCAATATTTTGTTATAAATATAAGGGTTTTCCCATTCATTTGTCACCTTTTGTTGCCTAAAGATCACTCTGGATCTCAACTCTTGGTCTGGCTATTGATCCACCATCATAGCCATATTTTCCATTTTTGTCTGGGTTTTCTACACCATCAAGAGAGCGGAATTCTAAATCTGAAGTGCTGAGGACTTACAAGAACCCATCCCATTAAGGAGAACAGGGAAAACCCTCTTGTGTTTTCCTCCCAGGTGCCATTAATAAAAATTTCATTGGATATATTCTTGTCTTGTCTATTGGATCTATGGAGTAAATCTTGTTTTTTCTACTGTTTAATGTCTTCTAATGCATAGATGTAGATTTTTGCAGCATTTATCTTGATCACCTAACTACAGATCTGAAGATATTAGCAGTCATTTCTACTATTAGGGTTGTTTTTTATGCACAGCTAAAGTGGTCTTTTTTCGTATGTTTGGAATTAAGATTCATACTAACAAGAAACATTATGAAACACATGTGGTGGAGCTAAACAAACCAAAACAAATAGAAACCTTTCATGTGTTAGAGGAAACTGTAAACTCAAATCCACTTCTGAAAACCATTGAGGAGGTTGACATCTTGCATCATACTTTGCTAGAGGCAAGACCTCTATCCCATATTCTTGAACAAGATGGCATGGGGATCCCTTTTCCAAAAGAGGATCCAATTCTTGGGAGGTTTTCCATTCATATTGGAGATGAAGAAAAGGTTGAGGGCAACAACATTGTCATGTCTAGAGCTTATCTAGCACCTCATGCAGAGGAAGAAGGAGCTCTTGCTCCAATATGAGGGATTCTTGTATCATTGCAAGGAATCCCCTAGGATCTCATATGTGGAGATCAATGCACAACTCATGATCAGCATGTACCATTGATGATTGATTGTGGAACCATGCAGACACAAGGAGGAGGTAGGGAGGATGACCAGCATCATTTGATGAGGAGCACACACCCCTATCTATTTCAGAGGGTTGATGCACAAAAGAGGGATACTGGATTGTGCAGTGAAGGCATAGACAAGTCTGTCCATTCATATATGCAATCTACTCTTGATGTTTATGTCTCATTGCATGGAGGCATTTCACCAAGGAGACCACTAGATCAGCAGATGATAAGAGATGCTTCACATTTTGAGGCACCACTCATTGATTTCAGAGGAGTGGAGACCTTGGGAGGTCATTGTATAGCACTGAGAGCCTTGGGTAGACTCAAGGAGGAGGGAGATATTCTCCCAACATAATCATTACCCACTCTCACTTTAGATTCTGCGTTGTGGCAGGCGCAGCAGGGGAAGGATAGCAGCCTTCCAACTTGCATCTTTGGCATGGGATATTTCAAAGAGGAGGACAGCCATATGACAGATGCTCTTTATGATAGATCATCAGCATTGTCTCTATGGAGGATAGATCCATATTGGAAATCCCATCTATTGGTGGATTATTCCAAGGATCTTTTTACTTGCATGATATTGGATGACCAATTGCATGAATAGGGATACTTAGTCAGAGATAGGGTCATCTACTATCATGGTAGGATATTCTTACCTAGAGCTTCCAAGGTCAAGGGGAAGTTACTACAAACAGCTCATAATGATTTACTTTTCAGCCACACTTATTCTATGAGAGCATACCACACCATCATGGAGGGGTATTTTTGGGAAGGCTTTTAGGAGGAGATATATCAGCATATGAGGAGATGCATGGATCATGTAGAGATGGAGGAGATACATAAATCTTTGGGGGAGTTATCACAGCCACCTCCTTTCTCTTTGAGGATGAGAGGGGATTCATCTATGAGTCACTCCATTTGCATGAGCAAAACATATGGTAAGGATATTGTTTGGTTGCATAATTATTTGTATAATGAAAATGTACATGCCTTAACCATATATGTTCAGAAATTTGCTCAAAGGAGGAGAATTCTTCCTTCTAGACGTCATGGTCTACTTGAGGCCATGAGTAGTATTGATGGCCACTCCCTAGGAGGATTTGGGGAGGATATATCTTATGGAGAACATGCTTACTTTGCACCATACACCATACACTTTCTCCAAACTTGTGAGGAGATTGGGGAAGCAAGAAATTGGTTGAGAAGCCACACATTATATCATTCTCTATTGCAGTTGAGAATCAAACTGTGTTGGTTGCATTTGAGGTACCATTGTCCTTCTCCCTTGCTACATATGGCAGAAATTATGATTCTCATCATGGTTCCCTATGTTTCTATTGTTCTTATTTTTATTGGGAGCATGATTGGGGGAGAGACACATTGGTTGGATGTGTCCTTTGGGGAAGAGGATTCCCACACTTTTTTCATTACATGTTCTAAGGGGAGAATGGGAGGTAATATGGCCACCATAGAAAAATATTTTTTTCTGCATGAGGTGGGCCATGAGATTGATTGGAGCACTAGGGCTATGACTCTCATAAATCATTGAGAGAAACTTTTCTATGAGTTGCCATGTCATGTTGTGCAACAGCAGTTAGGAAAACTGCATTGTGACCACTTGGGAAACTGTTGGTACCTTTCAGCTCTACATGAAACCTTCAGTATTCCACTCACTTGGATGCCATATGATGATGATTTCATATTCATCATATATGGGATGGTTTGGGCCAAAATGATTCACAACATTGGAGGGAAGATTTTTGGAGATCCAGTTTTCTTCTTGCCACTTGGAGGCAACATTTTTGTAGTCCAAGAGCAGCAAATACTATACACTTATCATAAGTGGAGAGGAGGACAGCGTGGGGAAGGCTATTTTGTCTACCATGATCAGATTTTCAGCCCACCTACATTGCAGGAGCCCAAGGTGGAGGAGGATTTGCATGAGTTACCAATTAGGAGGGTGGCTCATTTTGTATGGATGATAACTTGGGGATGGAGGATCCACATGGGAATGATGATTCCCAATAAATTTCAGACCCCATTCCTCAAAGGGGCTTCTAGAAAGCACCTTATTGCCTCCTTTATTACTCTACTTGTTCATGATGATAGCTATTTAGCTTGCTTGCATGCTTGGGAGAGGAAATATGGAGATTTATTGATGAGACATCATCTTATTCCAAGGAGGAGTATATCATATGTGGATGCTACAGGAGGAGGAGAGGAGACTTCTCAGTTCTGTCCTTAAATTTTCTTGAGGACACGCAACATTTGGGAGGGGAGGACTGTAATATTCCAAAATTAGCATGTAGCTAATTGGAATATTGATTTTTTTTTATCACCTAGCAGTTGAATAAATGGGTAAGGAGGCCCATGCATATTAAAAATATGAATAAAATCCCTCATAATGTAAAAAGGGATCAACATAAGAGTTGTATTTCACGCCCTCATGTGTGAAAAGGGGAAAATACATGAGGACAAGGTCAATTTTGACCAAGTCAACAGCGCTGGAAAGGAAGGTGGAGATCATCTATGGAGATAGTGTAGTGATAGTGGGAGGAAAATTCCTTGGTGGAGGAAACCCTAATGAGTGGGACCCAAGGTGAGAGGGCTTCCATTTTTATAAAATGAGGGAAATTTAGCCATAGCAGGACATGTTATGGATTATTTATTTTGTGGTCTATTAGACTATTGTGCTTTCTTCAACTGTTTAGTTGAGATTGTTGTGCTGCTTAGCACAAGGCATTCCTGTTTAGGAATTCCTTCTCCTTTCTTGAGAGGCATCTTGAAGGAGTTTTCACTTCATTTCTCCACATCTAGGCTTCAGGCCAAGCCACCTCCTTCAGCTACAGCGTTATTTCTGCAGCAGTATAATGTTGTGTTGCAAGGTGTTGCAGTGGAGGTTTCACAACACCACTTCTGGAGCTTATTTTTCAGAGGAGGAAGCTTCCTTTCCTTTGGGAGATCAGTGAGGAAGCCCTTGGAGCAGATTTCATATCTTATCACTTGGCCAACACAGTTTCTATCTCCTACAGCGCATTCTCTCTCCTTGACTGCGTTATTTTCAGTGATTATTTGCAGTGAGGGTTGCAGTGATTGTTTGGAGGGTGAGATCTTTAGTGTTAGGATCAACCTTTCACTTGGAAGATCCATTGGAGGAGGCTTGTTCATCTTGTGCATCATTTTTAGCCATCTCCATCTAGTTCTTGAGTTGCAGCTGCTATTCAGTCCTAGGACTGCAACTCCAGCATTTTTTCCATTTTGCATATTTCAAGAAATCCTTCCAGGATTGTCTTGAAATTGTGTTTGGGAGCTTAGATCTTCACTCCCAACATTGTATGAGCCATATATTTGTAGATTTATGTTATTTTACATTCCCATGTAGTAGTGTACCATCTATGACTGTGTTGTACATGTTCATGAGCATTCTGTAATATAGCAGCATTTCATTTTTGGCATATGTATTGATGGGAGGATGGTTTGCCTTGATTATTTGAGTTGTATTGCACTTATTTGTTGTTGATTTACATAATAAAATGGATCCATGGTTTCCATACATTTTGGTATGATTTTATTCACTATTATTTCCAGTTTTATGTTCATGTATTGCTGCATCCCCATTTTGGGATATTACAGTTAGACTCACAACTTGTTGTACTACAACTTACTAGAGTTTATACTGTCTGAAATCTAACACTGCATTGTATGTTCCTAAGATTTCGACTTTTGGAAAGACATTTTGATTATATTCAATATCAATACATTTCCATAAATTTGAACACATTAACTGATTCCTTAGTGAATTATGTTTTAAACAGACATTTGCAACACATGTAAAGAAATATTTTCAATTCACATCACATAATTGAATAGGATTGCACAATAAACATTGGAAAACACTGAAAAACAAATATATAGATAGTTATATGTTTTTAAAAAAAATTGTGCCCAAGACACATTGATCATATGACATCAAAATGTATGCAAAATTTCAAAGTAAACGAGTGATGCTCATGATAACAAGCTATTGATATAGCTATCCTATGCAATAACTGCATCCAATGGTTAGGAACACCAATAGTATAGCGTTGCAATCTCATAGGTAACTCCTCAATCTAGAAATTTGGAATCCCAAGAGTAAATCCCTTCACATGTTGTTGTAGCTCAACAAGAGTCTCGGTCATATCTAAATCCTGGAGGAATTCTCTCCCGAAAGCCCTCTCTGCTGGCTCATCTACTCTCTGCTCTAGTTGACCCACTAGTTGAACCCGACCCACATTTTTATACATCAAAACTTTAGTTTAGTCTTGGGAAACATCAAAATATAAAAACATGTAGAAACCTAATAAAAATAAAAAAACATGGTCAAAAAATTCTTACCTATTTCACCCCATTGAGCATCGTCTGGTAGAATCAAGTTTGGATCTCCTCGAAAATCTATGCATGTGTATGCATATTGATCTATGGCAATCATCTATCGCCTGAACCAGGTGAAGAATGCATTAGAGAATATTATTTTCAATTGACCAGCATGTATATACATCAATTCAACCCATCTCTGCATATGTGGATCTCTAGGTATAGATATGCTTAGTGTAACATGTTGTGGCTGCATCAATGGAATCCGCTCTAAGGCGACGGAAATTAGGATCGAGCCATACATGAAATTCTTCTTCCTTCCACCCTTTAATTTAATTAGTTTTTCTTTCATCTAAAAGAGTACAGCTTCATCCCAATTAAATATTGTTGGTTCTAAACACTCAAGTGCATACTGCATGTATGATATGTTTTCCATATGTAGTGTAGCGAAACCGGCAAGCTTTGCAATAGTAAAAGGGATGGTCCTCAAAGGAAAATCACGTACATCACGGATATTTATTTTTCCATCTTTACTTGGTTAAGCCCTTGGGTGGCAGTGCTGCAATATGTAATCTCTCACTGTCTCTCCTCCAAGAGTAGATCCTTCAAGAGAAATGGGAGAACCTTGCCTTGATAATCCAGTTATAAAATAAATATCCTCCACCAATATTGGGAGCTCTTTGTCCCCAATGTGAAAATCCTGATATACTGGATCCCATGAATGAACTAGGAACCCTAATAGTTCCATTTTCTGCCTCATCCCTGACAATCTGAAGTATTTAAGCAACCCACAATCTCTTAGGGCTCTTACTGTACTCGGATCATTTAGGGAAATCATATTATGTTTTTCATGTTCTCTTTCTCACCAAGTAATCATCATTTTGATCTAATGAATACCTGAAACACAATCATAAGCTTCATTAGGATCCATTTCATGAAAAAAAATTGGGAAATTTTGGGCATACAGCAAGAAACAAGAATGAGAATTGCGCCCAATACACACGCAGTCAAGGGACAGAGCATTGCAGTGCATCTGTCCTTCAATTTCAGTGCACTACAACGCACCTTTCGACATTCAAGGGTGTGTTGTCCTTAGAGTGTGATATATTTACCCTAAGGGGCTCAAAACCCTAAACATTGACCATGAAATGTAAGGAAAATGATACTAAAAGAAAGAGAAGGTTCATAGCTCCAACCTGGATCGAACGGAAAGAGAAATCATCCA